>JAZAYU010001396.1:0-51825 GCA_038501625.1 Corbicula japonica
AAAAGAAGCTTGAAATTTCCCTTAAAAAACACAATCAACATCACTTAGATTGATGAAAACTTTCAAACTGCTTACGATAATATGATCAAAAAGTAAAATATAACTGCTTTTGGATCAGCAAGAAAAACGTTATCTCATTGGAATGATCGTATATCAACCTATTAATTGATAACTGGGTTTCTGGCAAAGAAGCGATGGAGAAAACGCAGTCCCAAATTTTGCACCGATTACGCTCAGTTTGTGATGAGCGTGTTTGAAATAAAAATAAGTATGCGACAAAGCGACATTTATCTTCCTGCTATATTTTTAGAGTAATTATTAAATTAGTTAATTTAATGATAAAATTAATTATCAGTTCTCCTACTGAAAATTTTACCCGGGGCTAAAATATCGGCGGCAATCAGTATTTAGCCTGAAATTCGTTTATGAGCTTTTAGCCTCCCTTTGCTGTTTAAAATCATGTAAGCTGATTCACTAATGAGATTTTCTATTTATGTATTTCAGTTACGTTTGTGCTTTCATTTCTTTGTAAAGTGTTGTAACATAATTTTTATAATCCGGTTAGAAATAGGTGACATTTCTTTTCTTTAAGGCAGCATACTCCAACGTTGTCAACACTCAGTTAATGTAATCTTAATTTCAAGTCTGACTCGCCGTCCCTTATTGCTGTTGTTAACTATTTTACTGCACGATTATATTATTTTATTATATTATTATTCCAGTAATCTTTTCGAGATTTACAAAACATGTATATCGAATTCGACGGATATAGCGCACTCGACACATGACACAAATAGCTGGGTCCAATAGTCGAGGAATCCCTCATGCCGCATTTTAAGAAACAAAGAACTACTTTTAAAAGTATGGTGCTCTGTGTTCGCTGCCCATACAATCCGCAGATACCGAGGTTTTGTTCTGTTTTTTGCACGAGAGTCATTAAACTGGTGGAAATGCAATTATTTTCGGTCTTTAGATATCAAATGTCTGGTTTAAGAAATTTATGTGTTAAATGTAAAAACAAAATAATAGCGGAAATTTCAGCTCCAGTACTTGCGTTTAAGGTATTGCACCTTTCGCCATTACTTTGCCATATAGACAAAAACGAAAAAATATATAAATCTCTCAAACGGCACAATGCACTTCCCTCAAACTTAGCACAAATAAATGTTTAAGTGTATGATTAATTTACATACCTTTAGAAAAGTTAGAACAGTAGAGAAAAATAGTTAGACTTAACAAATCCCTAAAATTCTATTTGCAATTTATCACAACATGTCAACATGCGTGAAATGACACTGAATACAATATCTAATGTCCTTGAAAAGAACTTTCAATTGTGAATAGAGAAATCGACATTTTTATGTCATCCATTTTCGCGACCAGGAAATTGAAGGTCAAACAAACTTTTACAAATACCGTATAGCGGGATATTTCTGCGGGTGCCAAATTTCTGCGTTTCTGCGGTCTTTGGACGAAATCGCAGAAATATATCTAGCAGAAAAAAAAACTCCATCAGAAATTTAAATCGCAAAATATGTTATTCATCGATAAATAGTATCTTTGTAATTTTTTGATAAAATAAATTGAGTAAAATGTATTGACCCATGAATAGAAATAATTGAATTATGTGCAGTTTGTATATTATTTCACAAGAAACAGTAACAGAGACAGTAAATATCTGTAAACCGCACCCAGATGATTGTCTCCCTTGGTATGCCTATGGCACTGCCGTGTTATTCTTACGACACCTTACCCAATATGAACCGCAGAAATTTATCCTTCACGGGAACCGAAAACGCAGAAATAAAAACCGCAGAATTTTTTTCATCCATTTTTGAGGGCAAAACGCAGAAATTTATGACCGCAGAAATAACCCGCTATACGGTAACTCACATTGTATACATTTGTTAGACCAAAGGACCTTAGGTATCGCTGTCAGTAACTCATTACTCATCAAGACATTTAAATTGATGTTTAATGTTGCTTCGTATTTGTGATAAATTGCAAAAAGAATATAAGGGTTTTGGGGGGTCTAACTATTTTTCTTTACTGTTCTAAATTTTCTTAGCTATGTACATTAAACATATATTAATAACATTGGTTTGTTCAAAGTTTGATGGAAATGCATTGTGCCATTGAGAGATTCTTCTTCTTCTAAGGCATTACTCACGCAGGAGAGTATTTTGAAAAATTGTAAATGCCAAAGACAAAAGGATGACGCTTTGAATTTGTGCGCCTTGTGGTGTACAGTTATATGTCTTAATGTAAATCATCACAGTTATATGTAAAATACTTTCATTTTACTTTTAAGCATATTGATAATGGATGCAGTACACTTAATTACCATTTGGTTCATCTCCATTTCTTTTACATTAAGCACATGCGCCATTCTTCGATATACTGGGATAGCCAGGCTCGTATTTTACGTTTTTGCATAAAAGTTGTTTTAATGTCAATAACAAATATATATAAAGATAGATGGAACTTATTGAATTGAAATAATTTTATTCAAAGTATGCTTGAAAAACAATAGCATGACATTAATGACATCAGTTGATGACAACAAAAAACATTATTTTGTTATAAAATGTACAACAGGAATAAAGTATTTTGTGTGATCAAAAGGGCAACATACAGATATTAAAATTTAAAAAAACTTGTCCTGAAACTTGTTGTTTAGTTCTTGTCCAGATACATCACTACTATGAGTTATTGTTGTTAATCGTGTGGCATCCAAAAGAAATGAGAAGGCGTATGTTCAATGATGTGTCTGCCATGTGCTTTGTAAATTGTTCTACATTTTTATTAAGTAAGGTAGAAAAGAATGCCACCTGCAATGCCATACAATAATGTCTTATTCTATTCAGTTTAATGATAAAACCGAAAAAAGAGAGTTATTCAAAAATCTTGATAACTAGAGATTTCAATTTTATGGTGAAAATATTGTAGTAATATAAGTTTTTTGTGTCCTTTACTCCATCCCAGTTAATACATTTAGTCTACTTAGAAATATTAGGTGTGAAAAGTTTGAGATTAACTATTTCTTTCAAAATCGGGAAATATGACTGAGAGTTTTATTAAGACAGATTAATCAAATTATGCTTATGTCTGTTTTTGTAAAAGTGTTAACTTATCAAAAATACGCACCGTAATAGAATTTTTCTATATTGTCTAGCATGTCTAGAGGTATTTAAAATTTTCAGAAGCCACGATGACAACAACAGTGGTGTAATATGGTTACGTACCTCGGTCGAATAGCAGCGTAATTATTTCAAACATCAACGAAAATAAATTACAATAACACTGTATAAATAATGATTATACACAGATTTCTAGTACAAAACTGTTACATTTAGTGTTACGTGTGTTAACCATACAGTCAATATTAAAATATACTATGATATACTTATTACGAATATCATTATTTCTGTAAATTGTAAAAAACTCACATAAATTAGGTTAATAGATAAACCATAAATTATCCTTAATTTAATTTAGCTTTAAGTATGCCAGCATCGAGGTACCTCGTTTCAAATGAGTTTCGAATTTAACAATAAAATTATTTCTTGTTATTGTAACCAATGATGCCGTTTTTGGTTCAGACTGATGTGACGTGTAATTAGAAAATGAATTTTTACCCATCTTCTATCAAATATCCCTAATGAAATTCTTTCCTTGTTGTAATTGATAAACTCGTATAGAAGCAATATCGAGGGCTGAGTGCGAAACTATTCTTTCTGACATTTTTTCCAAAAATCATGTTTTTGCAAGAAGGATACACCAAGACATGATACATGTCCTCTAAAAAGCATTAAATGATTTTCTACAAAATGACTTTGGAAAGAGAAATTGGTCATAATATTCTATCTGATTTTGGTCTTTTTGTTTAGTGCGAAACTATTCTATGTGACATTTTTGTTAATAAAACCAAAAAATATTTTGCTTATGATTATTGATATTGCCTCTTGCATATGAAAAGTAATGTAAAAGTTAATAAATTAAAAAGAAATCTTCAAGAAACCTGATTTTTAGAACTTAAACAGAAGCAGTTGCTTCCTAGTTGTTCATTTTAACACAAATGATTTGTTTTGCAATGTTTTAAATAGGTAATGAAAAAGCAAGTGTCATAAAAGTACTCCTGGTTCAATATGAATACATAATCTAATACATGAAAGAATTAACAATGGTAGTATGGTAGAGAAGACACTCAGCTTATATTCCACGAGCCTTATGTATGTCTGTCTATTAAAGTTAAATGTAGCAATCAATAAAACTTCAGTTAAAGTACTCATATTGAAGTTAACATGAGTATTTTTCTTGATAAACAGTACTGGAAATTCTGAAATGAACAAATTTTCTGATTCTGCTCTGCTTGGTTCCCTGCTGTATGAGCTTTTCATTTTTAACCACTCCAATTCCAATCCGATTCCACTTCGATTGCATTCCAATTCTTTTGACCCAAATGATCGTTGCACCCCGCTCCATCCCTTTTTGTTACTATTTCGTATATTTTCACTTTCTGTTTATTGATATTTAAATTGATCTATATTCTGAAGGAAATGCATTCAATCATTTTCATATGTTGCAATTAGTATTTACTGATCTTCAATACTAAAGTGACTGGATTTGCAATAAAATGTTTAAATGATTTTTGAACAAACAGTTTTGTAAATTAATAAAACCAAAAGTGATTTCTTGTGTGTTCATATTTTTTTCTATTCCATGGAATTTTGTTTGTGTTTTATAGGCATTTCATTTATTAATATGACAAGATGTTTTAATCCTTTCCTCCATAAATACGCATTTTAACGCATATGCAACCAGTGTAGATCCAGATCAGCTGGCACATCCGTGCCGTCTGATCAGGATTTGCACTGGTCCCATTTTAAACTGTTCACCCTTGTAATAAAGGTGTATCTATGGAGGAAAAGGTTAAAGAAATATACCTGAGTAGTCATGCATCTAAATGTTTTGCCGGGGTACTTCTTGAATCAAAATATTTAATTAGTGTTACATTAGTTTCGATCGTACATGTAGTAACGACAGTACTTGCATGCTACCATAGAATGTATGCTTGCTACCCTAGAATATAGTTCTTAGTTTCAAAAAGTAAGTCAATGCTACAAAGCGGTCAATTTTGTAATTCTGTGCAAAACGATAAAATTTATATTAAAAAATATGGAATCAATCAATATTTGAAGAAATTTAACTCGTGGAACGTTCGACAAGATTTTGAGTCATGAACGCGCATGAATACCTGATGGCGGAACGCCATATTGGATTCGACAACGTTCGGTGAAGACGAAAAATCCATCGTAATCAAATCAACAGCGAGTATTTATCGAGTTATTTTCGTGATGCAATGTTTTTATAACACCCAGGTTATATTTGAATGTATATTGACAATAGAAGTTCTCTTTGTAAATAGAATTATTCATATGGAAATGGAGGTGGATTTGGTGGTTTTCGAATGGTAGTCTACGTTACAAAATCATTGTAAAACTTGAAATTTTAGATTCGAAAGACTACACCGCAGTAAACGTGATTTTGGCTCTTTGGGTTCTATTGAACGGTTACGTCATTTAATTAATTAATGCACTCTCCAAAATGAAAGTAGGAGTCTCAAAATCGACCGTAGGGCTAAGCGAAACTTTTTTAATTTAGGGCCCTAATCATTGTGGATATTAATTGTGGAACCTTGTAGAGATGTAAGTAATCAAATTATTTCAATGTATTGCATTGAAAAAAGTTGGATTTTGAACGATTAACGAATTACTTGGTAAAATATCGTCACTCGTGTAAGAATTATATTCCCATTTGAACGCTTTAAAGTAAAACATAAACCATCTGATTCACAATGATTTTTTATAACATTTTGATCTATTGAAAATTATGTTTAAAGTAATTTAAAATTCATACATGAATTGATTTAACTGATATATTAATAAATGCATTTTATGCATTTGATCATAATCTTGAGCCTGAATTTCCATCAGAAAATGTCCAGATCTAACCCATTTCCAAACCGTAACCAGCTACATAGTTGACACAAGATTTTCTGAAGTATACAATTTCAAAGAAATGAAAATCTAATGTTTCAATAATTGCGTGTTATATGTACACCTTATGAAATCCGCTATCAGAAGTTTTTCCTACTTTCAGTTTTGTCTTGCACTCCATTCCATATGTCTCACAGGTCATTTAATCAGAACAGATATTCTCAAAATTAATAACCCAGGGAAAACCATAAGAAGAAAAAGAGTAGCACCTCAGGGAGTCACCAAGTTTATACAGAAATGGGAACTTCACAATATTTATTTAATAGTATCTCTTAAATGCATTTCAGGTAAATTTTGCATCCCGGAAGAAAGAATGAAGTATTTATTAATTGATTTAATTATTCATAAACAGGTTTAGATGATTTTTGGTTCTGGTCAGACATGTATCAACCATTTGAACCATTTGAAGCGGTATAGAACTGTTTGACGTCATGCAATGAAGTGGACAACAAAAGTGAAGGTAGAAAATAATGTTTGAGTTAAATCCAGAATGACTGTTTAGGAGATGTAATTATTTAAACAGTATATTTTAGTTTCTTTGTAATGCTTGAGTTGTGATAACGCTGTCAACATTGCAACTGGTAAATTATTTTAACATGTTAATGGGTGGGGTACAAATCCGTTGCATTGGGAAAATGTAATATTTTTTCCTATCTGAATATTTTCTGATGGAAATTCAGGTTCCTGTAATTTGATAAATAACTCAAATTAGTTTCATAGTGTTAAATTAAGTCTTGTTAATAGTAGAATTACTTAACAAAGTGACAATAAATTATGAAATGAAAACCAAAGATATACATTTTTTTTCACTACAAACATGTGCCAAATTATAAAAATGAATATATTGTCTCCCTTTTGATGTTACACCAGTATTAAGTATTGAAGTGAACCTAGGTTTACACAGTGTTTCAGTTCAATAATTTTGATGTAACAAGTATTCATTTATTAGCCTTCCATTACAAATTGTTTTTAGGTAAAATAAACCAAAACTACTTAAGGCATTAATTTTATGTCTATTTCATTCTATGATTTTTACCCAGACTTGAATTCTGATCAGCAATGTAAAATAAATTACCGGTAGTTATTTGAAAAGGAACCCACTTTGTGAATTTTAGTGATAACCCGATTTGACCAGTTTATAAGAGCAGTCAACACATTTTTGACTTTTTGCAGTCTGATACTTTCTGGTTAATTTTAAAGTGACATGCCTTGATCCATATTTTATTTTTTCAAAAGAAGGAAACACGTAATAACTCTGGCAGTGATGAAACAATATGGATACTTAATTCAGTTAATCAACAGTTAATCAATATAACTTTATGAAATTTTCTTGAACGGCTGTTGGAACAGGCATTTTAACTACAAAACAAATGACAGCACTCTTTTTCACAGCAACTAAAGGAAAAACATTTTTCACAGTCCAAAAGATTGTGGGTGACTTTTTGTAGATACACCTCACACCTCAGAATGAATGGATTTCAATGCAGAATAGAAACAATCTGAAGAAAGACCATTCTACCAAAGTACAAAATGAGAGTAAACTAATTGTTATGATCACTCACTTAAAAAATAAAATATGTTATTATAAAGAATATTTGTAATTTGAGCAAAGATCAAAATAATTGTTATTATTTCATGGGTGCGTTTGCCTGAAAATCAGGTTTTTGTGTGTCTAAAAATGATTGATTTTCTTCATTTACCCTAAATAAATTTTCAGGATTTCAGGTTTTTTAGAAATCCTAACTTGCACCCTTGCAATTTTGTGTTTGTTAATTTCAGTGATAAAATCAAATGAAAGAAATGTGCCATCTCTGGTTCAAAAAGCATGAAATTGGAAAAGGAGTTGAAGAAGGATAATGGTATATTAAATTTTATTAATTGACTATTAATAGGGCTCTCACCAGATTTGCAAATCAGGGAGAGTTTTGTCATAATTTACTGCATTATGGAGAAGTTTGCAGTCAACAGTTTTCTTTCCCTATATCGTAAATACAAAATGACTTCTAACAAAGCTCAACAAAGAGAGAAGTCTGGTCACTTTTGATGAGACTAATTCCTTCAAGTCTCTCTCTAGTGAGAGCCCTGTATTAATATACAGTAAAGGCATTGCATACTTTGCCCTTTTCTTTTACATGACTGCAGTGTGGCAAAATCTCAAGGCATGTCATCACCTGACTTGAACATGCCATTTTCCTGGCAGACACTACATGGTACACCACATCAATACTTAAGTATTTTATAATGGCCCAGCAATTCTCATATCGGTCCAGAACACCTGTATTGGCCCAGTTTAGTCTTCATATGAATTTGAACATGTTATTGGGCCTCGGGCTGTCATATTTACCCTCAGCCTTCTGTCTCAGGCATATATGACTACCTTTGACCCAATAACAAGGTCAACTTGAATTCACTTGATTATTAACATTATATTTAACAATATTCACCTGTGGGCCACCTTGAACTAACACGATGGGTTGCTTATTTGTTTTTTAAGTTGGGTAATCTCATATAAATGTGTCTCAAAAATCCAATGCTGTTTCAACTTTCATGGTTAATAACTTGACCCTTTACTCCATTTACACGCCATTTTACCACATGGGTAACCAGTGTAAATCCACATCAGATAGAGATAGCACAAATGTAGCTCCAGACCAGCTTGCACATCAGATATTTTGAGGTCTCATCATTCTGTATCTACTCTGTTCATTAGATACATTTAAAGCTCTCATTAACAGGAAGGAGATGTGTCAGCACCTAGATTTACAATAGTTGCTCATGTGTTTAAAGGTGTATCCAACGAATAAAATGAAGTATCAAAATGCAGGTGTTTTTTTGTAGTAATTAACCCTTTACTATAATATTATACACATTTTCATGCCTTTTCATGATCTGATCTGGATCTGCACAGGTCACATTGTGGTCAGAAATAACCTATTGAAATTTGAATAAAAAAGCTAACGCCGTAACGGTTTAGATCCTAATCAGGCAGTATGGATGTGTCGGCTGATCTAGATCTACACTGATTTCCCATGCCATAAAGGCATATGAAGGTAAAGGTTAAATGGGATAAATTGTGTATGAGCCTATAGGAACTGAAGATGGCTTGAAGCTTACACCAGAAATACCTCTTTTTTGTGATATTTATAAAAATAGATGAATTATGACAACATTGTAATCTGTTAACTAACCTGCAACATCAAATTATGTACAACTTCATAAGCAACAAAAAGTACAGTGAAATTGGTTTTGGTTATTTGTTATGATTAAAATACAACATTTATTTTCAGCCATGTGTATCATCAGTCTCGTGAAAGCTGTGGACTTGAAATGTCTGCAGAATTGGTAGAACATAAGGGAGCAGAATATGAATGTTACTGTAGAAAATGAAGACAAGGTTTGCATTTTTTATTTTCATTTATTAAAGCTGCATGAATGTATGATTGAGACACACTAAATCTATCTGTATATGTTGGTATTTGTATTTTTGTATCTTGTAACAAGAAAACATGAAATTGTGTTTATATGTATGTGTTGACTTGTGAGACCTCAGTTCACAAGAAAATTAATCATCCTATATAAAAATTACTGTGTTGTTTTTGCCCCTTTCTTCCATGAATACATGACATGAGTGACCAGTGTATATCCAGATCAGCAGGCATATCTGTGCAGTCTTAACAGGATCTACATGGTTCATAATAAGATTCATGAGGCTATTTCTTACAAATATGCAAACAGTGTAGATTCCAATCAGATCCAGATCAGACATCAAAGTTGTTCTTGCTGATACATGTACTGATGTATTGTTTTCCAGGTGTCCACTAGCTGCTTAATCTACAGGGTCATTTTTTTGTGTCGCCCTTTCAAAGAAAAGGCAATACATAGGGATCGCTTTGTCTGTCCGTCCATCTATCCCAAAAACTTAATGTTGGTTATAACTTTGCCATTTCTTAATATTTCTTCATGACATTTTCAAATTATATTGTTTGTGACAACATGCTTGAGCTGATATTAATTTTCAGGTCAAGGTCACATTTGATGGAGTTAATCCTTTTTTTGTACTTTTTTTAACAGAAAAACTTAATGTTGACTTTAACTTTGACTTTTCTTAATATTTCTACATCAAACTTTCAAATTATATTGCTCATGACAACACACTCATCATGACTCCAAGTTCTTTATGTCAAGATGGGGTTATTCCCTTTTTTGTTCTTGCATTTTTAACTTGATCTAGTTCCCAGGGCGACACAAGTGAACACCCATCTAATGTAACTTTTTGGTGGATTCTGGCAATTAATAACCAAAATTACCCTTAATTTAAAGAAAACAAAGACACTTCAGCTAAAATCATTACAACTTCAATATAAATAGGTTATTTGTTGAAATTAATATTTCAGGATAACAGCTCTACATGGAATGCTGTGAGGAGACCAGTTTGACAATTCTGTCTATGACTGTCTGAGGGAGCATACAGCCTTTAGCTTGCCACTAATTCCTGCAATTGAGCATGCTGCTTTTGTAATGGACAAGAATAAAAAAATCACAAATGTCGATACAAATAGTGGATGTGAAATGGAGACAAGTTATATAAAATATAACCAAAACGTTTTAATGTGCACCTCATTGAAAAAACATCAGTTGACAAAAAAGCATCAGTGTAATTGTGTGTTTGAACATTATTTGCTGAATAATAGAACCATTGAAAAAACCATAGTGTCACTTGTAGTATTATTTTAAATCATGTGACCCAATTCTGTTTGTCGATTTCAAGTTTGAATATTCAAAGATTATGACTAGCTTAGCTACTTTTTTCTGCCATTGGTGTCACCGTATCTCAACTCAGAATTTTAGGTGCTGTCTAATGATACTGCGCTTGCAAACAACTGCTCACAGGATTCTTCCACACTCACAAAAGTATCCACGCCATTAAGGTAATATTCCATTCGTCATTGCACTCTCATTGATAAAATGAAAAATTAAAAAGTCTCTCTAAATGCAAAATGCAAGGACGAAAGGAGTAATACCTTTAAATAAAGCGTTGTGTTTGAGAACTGACCAGCGTTGTTTCACTGTTGACCATATGACCTATGAAGTATGATATCCTTCACTTAATTGTGATTGGTCAATTTCATTTTATTGTCTACAAGTCCAATCATATTCAAATTATGCCTTTAGACATATTGTCCTACCACCAGGTTCGCTTTCCATGTCACCACGTCTGCAAACTTGATAACAGTATTTGTCTTGACTTGTTAATTGGACATTAATTGTTTTTGGGGTCGAAGATCTATGTCTCGGAGGACATAAAGTAAATTATTCCCCGTTCTTGAGGCGAAAGTTTATTTCTGGTCCAACTTAATCAAACCCAAAAGTCCATTGCTTTTCAATTGTGTTTTGATGGCCGACTCATCAGTACCTCCAGTCCTTTGATTCAAATCTTAAGTGAACATCAGTGGATAACCACAGTACTGTAATATATAAATAATATGATATTTAGTTATGTCATAGAAAAGTACAAGTGAGATGTTCAATAGATAATGCTGATGAAAGGTAAATTGAACTTTAATTTTCTACTCAGTGGATATGACAGGCATAAACTGCATTTGCATCAGTGTAAATCCAGATCAGCATGTACATGCATGCAGTCTGATCAGGATCTAAAGTCTAAATTGCTTTTAGATTCATTAGCTTATTTCTGACTTAAAAGACAACAGTGTATAGCCTACCTAGATGTGACAGCATTGATATGTAGTCTGATCTGGTTCTACAGTGGTAGGACATGGGATATAAGCCATATATCCATGAAGTATAAGGCAGGGATTGGCTTGGGCTGTCAGAACAGGAAGTTTTTCCAAATACTGGGATACCTTTGATTTTAGCTTTTTGTATGAAATATATTGGGAAAAACTTTTCCCTTGGGAGAAGTTTGGGGCATTTGGGAGACTATTTCTCACAAGTCTCCCTCTAAGCCATTCCTTGTAAAGACAATGTCATTTATTGAATCTGATAAGTATATTATTTTACCCTCCTTGTCTGACACAATAAGCACAAAGCTATTTTGGATTTAAAAAATGTTTAGATTATTTACTGTGTATGGCTTTCAATTACACCCTTAGTTTTTAAATAAACTAAATGGGTGTTCAGTTGAACACTTGTGTCGCCCTTGGATACTTTGTTTTGTTTAAACACAACAAAAACAACTTCACAAAGAAGGGGCATAACTCTATCAAATGTGACCTTGACCTAAAGAATTTGGCATCATCATGACCGTGTTGTCATAAGCAGTATAATTGGAAAGTTTGATGAAGAAATATTAAGAAATGGCAAAGTAATAGCCAATGTTAAGTTTTCGTGACGAAAAAGGGGCATAACTCCATCAAATGTGACCTTGACCTAAAGAATTTGGCATCATCATGACCGTGTTGTCATAGGCAGTATAATTGGAAAGCTTGATAAAGAAATATTAAGACATGGCAAAGTTATAGCCAACGTTAAGTTTACGTGACGGACGGACAGACCGACGGACGTTCCCACATTTGACCCTTTGTTGGGTATTTCTTTTGTTTAAAACTACCCAATAAGCAAAAAATGTACCCAACAAGACACAACGGAATGAATGGGAATGGTACCCAACAGATGCCTTGCGGTGCGCTCGGTCGGACAGATGGTACCCAACAGATGCCTTGCGGTGCGCTCGGACCCACCAACGGACGGACAAAGCGATCCCTATGTATCGCCTTTTCTTCGAAAGGGCAACACTATAAAGGCATTGATCATGGCCAGTCTTTATTTTGCTTGTATCAATCCAACACAGAATTACCAAGAATATGAGTCGCACACCAATGATCTAAATGAACCTTCTATTTCAATGTGAAATATCTAAAAAAAATAAACATGTCTATCTTTAGTATTGAGCATATTATACAATTGATGTTAGGATTTAATTATTAACAAAAGATTTTTATAAAAAAAAATGAAATAAATGCTAATAAAAATGTCTTCATATTTACTTTACCTTTATAAAACTTTTCATTTAAAAACAACATGATAACATCTTATCACATTTTTAATGGTAATAATTTGTCAAAAATACTGTAAAAGCATCATATCAGTGTTACATAGAACAGTTTCGCACTGAAAAAACAAGACATGCCACTTAAAATTTCATTGCGAAACTATTCTATGTGACATATTTTCAAATTATTGCATAAATATAATTAACTATCTCAGATTTACATAAAATAATTAAATTAATTGTTAAAAGAAAGAATTTTATTTTTCACAAAGAATAGTTTCGCATTAAGTTTTATAGTCTAGTAGACCCATTTTTCAGCGCGAAAGTATTCTATGTGACATTTTCAGCAAAATAAGTGTTTTCTTTAAATATTTTTAAAAAAATTTACACCTGGCTATATGTAAACATTAAATATGAAAAACATTTGCGGATAACTTTAATTTTTATTTAGTTTTAACAAAATAAAACAGTTTTTTGCTTCTCCTGAAAAGTTTTCAAAAATGCAGATAGAATAGTTTCGCACTAAGCCCTCGATATATGATATTTTTTACTAACAAACCCATATTTTCAAAGATTATGAAAAATGAAAAGGTATTTGCTTTTATAACGCGCGTTTTTTAACATCAGGCAAATCATACAAATTAATAACGAAAATACTAGGAAATAATTTGATTATTAAATCAACATCAGCAAACCAAGTTGTATTTTTAAAAAGAACTACCGCAAATCATATACAGTTTGATAGCAATGTTTGTCCTCGACATTTATTAAGTGATAGTTTGCAAGCTCTTGTTGATGTATTTCAAAATGAAGGTGATCAGTGGTATATAAAAGTTCTCTGAATATGTAAGAACGAATCTGAAACTCAAAGCACTTTATAGCTATAACTTCCTAATGTCTCGTGTTAATCCTGACCACGCACTGATATCTTGCTTCCTTCGGCGACGCCTCGTGAAAACAAAACTTCTCCAGGATTGACCTTGCTACGTCCAGGCGAAACAGCCCTTAAAGATAAAAGTATGTATTGCAGGATTTGAATGGAACAAACAGTAAATCTACTCTAGGAGATTATAACTAGGTAAACATATAGTCTATATAGTCGAAGAGTATTTAATTTAAGAATTTAAACGGACATAGATGTACGCGTATATAGTTATCATATACGACTTAGATCTATAAAAAGTGAAATATGCATATCAGGTATGGCCACATTCAGCAGACACAGCATCCCTGCACAGTCAAAAGTAGAGAGGAGAGGAGAGCATGGTATTACAATAATCAGTTCCAAAATGGACGCCACAAACAATTAACGAAAGTGAGAACCCGAGGGGTTACCGCTTTGGAACAAAGAGAATCTATCATTGGTATTCGGCGAAGATCAAGGTATCTCAACCCTCGGGTAATGCTTTCCAGACGGAAACGAGGCTGTGCACCCCTAACATGAACTGCAATATTTTTACAAATTTAAGAAAGGAAAAGAATCGTTATTTCATGACATGAAAATCTGCAGTGGGTTCATCCGTTGATAACTGATCTGCGATTTTAAGGTTATCCGTGATTTCGTCACACTTCATAATTCAAGTAGATTGAATTGTACATACCAGTAGAAATATCCCGATTAAAAAGCAGTATAATTCCTATTTCATTTTCTATTCATTTTCTCCATAGAGCCTGATGTTTAACGAAGCTCGCAACAGCGGTAAGAATGAAACACTCTAATAAAAAGTAGCGTTTTCAGACTCGTACCACGATAAACACTTCCTAGTTCCAGCGTTCAGAATTTAGCAACCTTCGAGTGTATACTTTCCAAATGATTTTTAAACAAAATCATGATAAAGCAAACTAAACAGCTTGCTCTGTTTGAAACAGTAAACATTCGTTTAAGTAAGTCACATAATAAATTTAAATGGCGTAGTAGTATCATGACGTAGTCTAAATCAATAATGAAAGTGCTCAATTAATATGGTGCGCAATAATACGAAAGTACGCGAGCACGGGGAGTTAAAGATAAGGACATGAAGGAAAAGGAAATCTCACATGGCAAAAATTAGAGATTATTCTGTCTAGTAAGTGAGAAATAGTGATCATGTCAATGCTTTAACAGACCAAAAACCATATATATATATATAAACATTCTTGTCAAAGTACCTTGGTAATTTCTTATTTTTCTTGCACACAAGCACAGCTGTTATCGCAACTGCAATAACAACTACTGGAACAACAGTCACTATTACAATTGCATATGTCGGTATTCCTGGTTCTTCGACAACGTTGTCACTCTTTGCACAGCCTGAAACAAACTAGATACTCTATCTTATCTTTTCCACTACATGACCGTTTCAATACAAAAGGTTGTGCTTTTTTCGGTTTTCTATGTTACTTGTTATAGTTTGAATAAACCATATTTAGAAAATTTGAAAACTGTGCGGATTTGTTATTAAACCAATTATATATATTATAGATCCAACGTTGTTCACGCATCGATGAAAACCGCGTTTGTTTATCTATCGCTATGACATTTTAATTAGAAAAGAGCCTTGATTTAAATGATTTTAATGTGATTGTCTGGGTTTATGCGTATTTAAATTCCTCCTTTACACGCCATTTATATTGCGGGTTACATGTTTTGCAAGTATACATTCAAAATGCTAGATTTTTTAATGTTATGTACGGGTGCAATTTAATTATAACATATTTTGTGTCGCTCTTTTGAAGAAATGGCGATACACAGGGATCACTTTGTCCGTCCGTCTGTCCGTCCTTCCTTCCGTCCGTCTGTCACGAAAACTTAACGTTGGCTATAACTGTTCCCTTTTATAATATTTATTTATGAAACTGTCAAATTATATTGCTTATGACGACACGCTCATGATGATGCCAAATTATTTAGGTCAAGTCACATTTGATTGAGTTTTGCACCTTTTTGTGCTTGGATTTTGACACGAAAACTTAAAGTTGGCTATAACTTTGCCAGTTCTTAATATTTCATAATGAAACTTTCAAAATGTATTGCTTATGACAACACGCACATGATGATGCCAATTTTTAAGGTCAACTTCACTTTTAAAGGAGTTATGCCCCTTTTTGTACTTGGATTTTGACATGAAAACTTAACGTTGGCTATAACTGTCATTTCTCAATATTTCTTTATGAAACTTTCAAATTATATTGCTAATGACAACATGCTCATTTGGAGTAACAAATAAATTTACAGATAATGTGCTAATGACGTTCTATTTATATATATGCTCAGATAATTCCACAAGTTAATAGCAGACGGTATTAATGACTCGGAATATTATACAAAATCTTCGACTGAAAACATAGTCCTGAGCATTCCTGAAATTATAGGGAGTATGATGGGAAACAAAGCGGCGATGAAGTAAATTGCAGAAATAAACGGGACAATCGTTTAATTTTGCACATAGTAACAAGTTTTTTTGTGTGCAAGTTCTTATTACGAAGCAAAACAAAAAGAAATGAAGTCTCAAATTTTGACTCATAGATAACAGTAAAGATAACAGTAGCATGATTAATTGTCTTTGTGTACAGACATTTATATTCGCATACATTGAATAGTTTAACCAGGGGGAAATGTGTACAACAGGCCGAACAAACGTTGTTTTTTTATCAAAGAAAGTCATAATATGTAATTTTACCTAGTGTCCAGGTAAGTGGATCCTCGATTGGGACACATTTGTAACAAGGGTCATCACTTTTTGTTTCGGACTCAAGATAACACTTCCCGTCAATGAAACAAGTTGCTTCATACAATGTGTAAGAACATACAAATAAAGATCAATGAATCTCAACGATGTACTGGATATAATTCAAACTCAAATCTGTACACTTATAATTTATTTCGAGGTTAGCTGTCTTATGTAGCTTTTAACCAAGTGTGTCAACTTATGAAAAGTTGTAAAGGAAGCGCGCTTTACAAATTGTTCAGCGGGAAAGTCAATTTCTAATTTTTTTTACTTAAGACATCTTATGAGTTCTTGCTATGTTTAAATTGATAAATGCGCAGACCAAGAAACGAACGACGTATATTGATACTGTTCTCACAAGAAAGATCTTAGCACAACAATTATTTGATTGCAGTTGCGAATAAAAGAAGAATAATGTTGTTGTTTTTTTCATTCGATAAAGCGGGTGACAGTTTTAGTTTTACGATTTAAGGAGTTCTGATAATATTTGTTAATTTTACAGTCTTTAATGGTAAGAACTTATGTAACAATTGAACCAATTTTCTTTTAATTAAATTTCAGTTACATTTTGTATCATGTACGCGGTTATTCAGCGAAGTGTTCACGTTCGATCTTGAACTTAAAGTTTTACAATGTCTTTTCTGATTGACGTTGACATATGACGTGCCTTCGCAGTTCCATTCAAGCCCGATAAAGAATCAATGTAGATTCAGAAGGCGCCTATTTACTCAATTTAACTCCATTTATTCCTTTTTCTTTCAGAAAAAACAAACACACATTTAAAGTCATTTTTTTCGGTTGTGGTTGGTCAATTTGAAAAAAAAAGACTAAAAAGAGGGTGCTCAGGATTGTCCATAGTTCGGTACATTAAAGCTCAAAACAATAGATATTAAAGTTATGATGATATTTACTTTTTTAGTTGGGAGTTCGGCAGTAGAGATAGATAGGTAGGTAGGTAGGTAGGCAGGCAGGCAGGCAGGCAGGCAGGCAGGCAGGCAGGCAGGCAGGCAGGCAGGCAGGCAGGCAGGCAGGCAGGCAGGCAGGCAGGCAGGCAGGCAGGCAGGCAGGCAGGCAGGCAGGCAGGCAGGCAGGCAGGCAGGCAGGCAGGCAGGCAGGCAGGCAGGCAGGCAGGCAGGCAGGCAGGCAGGCAGGCAGGCAGGCAGGCAGGCAGGCAGGCAGGCAGGCAGGCAGGCAGGCAGACAGACAGACAGACAGATAGATAGATAGATAGACAGATAGATAGATATATAGAAAAAAGATAAAATTCGATAATTAGGTTTTCACGTGCAGTCCAAACAATTACATGTACTTTATATTTTCTCTTCTTTGAAAGAGCACAAAAACATGGGGTTTAAGTTCAAACCGGTATTTAATTCTGATTTAGTATCAAAATATAAAGGTAGCGTGCTCTGTGTTGTGTGTCACTTTTCATTCAATCCGTGATGCTTTCAATTGTTACGTTTATAATTTGCTGAGCCCGATCATTATTTTTGTTGAAATTACATCAATAAACGAATTTTAGATAATGATGTAGATCCACAGTTTAATGATTTGATTTCAAAGAAAACATGTAGTATAAAACGATATTTCCCTTAAATAATTTAGTCTTACAGTCTTTACGTATAATGTTTATAAAAAGATAATTTTAACGTAACAGGTTTCACATGTTTCAAAGCAGAACTCATACATTGTAAATATTTCTTGAAATTTGTTTACGGATGTTTATATTGCTGCTCAAAGTTTCGGCCATATTACACGTAATTCTCTACTATCAAAATCACTATGCGAGCAAACAATTTTAAATTAATAAGTCATCAAGTCTAATGAAAATGCAGTGGAAAATTAGACTCTCATATTAAATTTAAACAATAACTTTATATATTAATTGTTTTTAATTTCTCAGCCACATATAAATAACACGAATTTTACAGAAAATTTGTTCAAAAAGTATTAACAGCTTATACAGTAAAATATTAATTCAACAGTTTAACTGGAAAAAACCCAGATATTTCGTTGTATTTTTAACAACCTCTTATAATAAAGCGATGTCTGGACTATGTATTTGTTAACATTTCATTTCTGTTTTGCGTTTAAGCGATTTAATCAAATTAAAAATGGTTTTTGATTTCATATAAACAATTTAGCAGAAAACATATGTAAGTACCTTCATCGCTACATATCCCATTTCCTGAGCAATTTGAAGGACAAGACTGGCGTCTAAAAGAAGTAACATCTTCTGCATGCGATTCCTTGTAAATAGGATCTCTTTCTATATTCATTTCAACAACGTTCGTAACTGCGGATACATAACTCTCAACCCATTCAACACTCTGGCCTTCCCATAAAATATTAAATTTGCACACAGGAAAACCTACACACCGACAATCAACCCAACCGTCCTGCATACATAATAAGCTACATACCGAAGTCAGTTTTTTTAAGTTGTAATGCATACAATATATTTCAGAAAAAGCACATTTAGATAACGCAGCCTACATGAACAAGTAAGAGAAAGAAACCATTATTCCATAGAATTTCTAATGTTAAAGCTTATACAACACACAAAATGCAGGAGAATCTAATGGATTTGAACAGTGAGTGGCAAAACGAAGTTTAAAGAGGGAGTTTAAAACTGGTTCCAGTGTTCACCAATTTCAAACTTGCCCTAGCCAAACCTCAATTGAATAGCTTGGAGTCGCCTATGTGAATCAGCTTCAACACACAACATTTTTCGACAAGGTTGCATGCTTACATGTAAACATAAACCAACATTAACTATTGGCATTGTTAAAACAAAATGATTAATTACTCGATTAGAGCACATAAAGTAAAAGCAAGAGGAGTATCCTAAGAATATTAAAATCGTAAATAAGGCTAAATATTAATTAGGAATGAAATGGTAATATGAACATAGTAGTAATAAAACGCCACAAACAATTAACGAAAAAGAGAACCCTTGGGGTTGCCGCCTTGGAACGGTCAGTGACAAAAACGTTTATCCCTCAACTTAAAGACGGATTTATCCAAGTATTAAATTGTCCGAAGGTCATTGTCGTACTATAACCTTGCAAAACAGCATTTTTTCTGTAGCATGCATAAGCATATGCATTAATAATACGCACCCATTTGATTTAACTCAAACGAACTTTGAATTATTAATTCTTCTAGTTCTTTTAGATCACAGGTTCAAAAAGCACCGGTTTCCGAGGGGTGATTCTGAAATAATCGGACTGATGATGCTAAAAAATATTTTTGTAAGATAAAGCTATAAAGGTTAGTCACAAATGAACTGTAACTGAAGTATAAAAATTGAAAATTCTATCAGAATATTTTCCTTCCTTATACCTTCTTGCCATAGCGACGGGTGTATTTGTTTGCGGGGCAGGTCTTATTTTTGAACGAAATAAAAAAATGTGGCTAAATAATATGCTTAGTTCTAAGAGAGGATTTTTTGCAAGAAAGAGAAGAGCTTGTGTCTTTATCTAATCAATCAATTTTGAATGCTTGTGTTTTGTATATAAACATAGTATTACATTTGTATGAGTAAAATACTTTGAAAGAAAAGCCACGTTCAGAACAACAACACAACAGGCATCCATTTAAGATGCTAAAAGAGAGATAACATATTCAAAATAGAAAACGGACTTGAAACATATAAGAAATCAGACACAAAAAGACAAGACATCGATAAATCGTTTAAGAATGGCTGATTGTGATACTTAAATTTAGAAGCTAAACCTCAACTTTAGCGTTAAATCAAATTAAAAATAAAATGGCTAAAGAACTATAAAAACAAAGCAATTTAATCCAATCAGCAATGTCGTCATTAAAAGAAAAAAACAAGTGATAAAGCTTTAAATACTACAAAGTAGGAAATCTATCATGTGTCATAAAATATCTTATTGTAACATACAAAAGTATCGTAGACGCAGTTTAGAATGTCTTGTGTCATGTTAAGTCCTTCGGTAGCTTCGTTCACAAGGCTAAATGCTGGATGAATTGACAATGATTCCGTGCATAACTGCATTGCCTCTGCTTCCGTTATGTTTCTTGTTTGTCTCTGAAAACACACGGTTTGATACATAGAACTGCCTCACTTTGTTCGTAACGAAAAAAATTAATTTGCACTACTTAAGTATGTAATTATTGAGCTGCGCTTTAGTCGTGGCGACATGAAATAGTTAACATCATTTCTGACAATGAACAATAGCCAATCTGTATTAGAAACATGTTCATATGTGTCAGGATGCGTGACATTCATAGTTAATATTTCTGTCTGTTAAAAAACAATAACGTTTTCATGATCTCCAGAATGCAGAAAATTATAGATTTTCACTTAAAAAATAAACCATGTTTTTTTTTGCGTACAGTACGTACATGTAAATGTTGATTAAATGAAAATTTTCAAAAAAGACACACGCACAAAACAATCAAATATTTTATTTAACATTACCTTTTTCACAATGTGTCGTTCATTTGTTTTCAGTTTTATGTCTCTAAAATGCATAATTCTGGTAGTTTCTCGTTTTCGCCGTCTCGCTCGAAAATTACAGTCTCTATCCCAGGATTTGCATAAGGTCTGTGTATTTGATGATTCAGTTTGGCAATCTAAGTATTGAGAGGGTGAGCAATGTGCTTCAGATTCCAACGAACATGATGTGGTGCCGTTGAAACATTTTTCACAAACACAATATTGTGGTAACTTTGCAGTTCCCCAGCTGGTTGGATCCTGACATTCTCCATTTAGATAATTCTTATCATTTGCGGTAAGCCTATAGGTTTAAAAGTGAAATATGGATATAAGAAATTGTCACATCCAGGACACACAGTCTTTCCACACAGCCAAAATGTCGATTGAAAAAAGGGCTATAAAAGTATCAATATCGATAAGGACAACTCAAACAATTTAGGAAATAAGAACTCGAGGGGTTATCGTCGTAGAACGATCAGTGGCAATAAAATTCGCCAGTGGAGGTTAAAACAAGTAAACGGATTTGAACCAGGTTTTGACATACTACGGATAATTGTCTTGTTACCGACTTGTGCATATTGTGGGTTATTTTAAGCTATTGTTGGTCTCGTACCCACATGTAGTATAATACTCATTCGCGAATTAAATAATGATAAAAAATCATTAAGTATTTCAACCAGCAAGTTATATCCTCCGTCAGGCAAAATAGACGAGAACAGTTTATGTTGCTAAAACTTTGCTTAACAACAGACGCAATGCAATGCTTCTTCTTCAATTGTTTCATTTAAAACGCATTTGATACAGTATATATATTAATAAAATTTGGATTTTCAATATGCTGATTTTTAAATATCGGTCGGTTAGTCAGGGGTTATTTTAGAAATGAAGTTTTTCTCAACTTAACTTCTTTTCCAATCGGTACAGAAAACACCATTAGGAGGAGACGCCCATTTTGATGAAAAAATCCAAATTAATTGAGTACCCACCCTTTGGCTCTGCTTCGCTATTAGCTTCTTATGTTTTATACTAATATAACAGCGTCGACAATGCATGTTCAATCAACACCAAGCATACGTTCTTATTCTCATAAAACTCAGACGGCTTAGTTACTAATTCCATGAACGCAGAGTTAGTCATGAAAGTTACAATACACGTACCTCCATACACACGAGAATGTGTCGTGAAAGTTATATGGGTGTCGGAATCGATGATCGTTGGTAGAGTTTCCGTTTCTAACGACAATGTCATCAGTTTGTGCGTTTACAAATTTACCACATAAACCATCTGCGTTTTTGACATCTTTTGGAGCAAGGCGTTCTTGTACATTCATAAGTCCGTCATACTTACTTACTGAAACTAATACCATTGTTCCGATCGGTGTAAGAATCTGAAATACGAAGACTATTTCAAATATTTTACGTACAATACTACCTGTATGTAAAATTATCCACTGACCTCAAAGAATTCACTAAATTATTGATGTATTAATCCGTTGATCTTAATTTATTTAAGTTTTCTTCTTTTAATTAAAAACGTTTTCTATAAAAATAAACACACTGAACTTATTTGCGTTTTATCATATGGCACTTTGCTCATCATCTCGTAAAGGGAGAGTGTACGGCGTTGACTATGTGGTATTGTCAATTATCTGCCCTTCTTATCAGTCGTCAGATTATCGGAGATTAACGAAGTCTAGGGTCAATAAAATATGTCATTTGCGCCGGAGGGGAAAACCAATAAAATAGCACAAAATTGTTTCATCATTAAGCATTCAGTTCGTTTCATAAAAGTTGTATCTTAAATATTGAAACTGGACGGTACATGGGTGTGTACACGGGTGTTACAATGGAAAAACAGAATCTGTAAATTATTAGATGATAGAAAACGAATACCACTTTTTGTTTATATGCCCCTATTACCCGAATATTTTAAACGAATATATATAAATAAATTTTTAGCCAACAATTGATAAATTTAATAGATTAATGAAATCTTTAGCAATATTTTCAAAATTACGAAATTTATCAAAAAGGTTAAAGTTTAACATTTGAGAAAAAAATAAGCACGCAGGTAACACGAAGAAATAAATAAGCAATAAATAATCTTGATAATGTATATATCTCTGAGAGTTTTATACATAACAACAAAACTAGTATTCAATACTTTATAATTAATATAACTTAGTGTATAATATCAGTTTTCCTATATCGCAAAAGTTACACACAGGCTTGAGGTAGACCATATTAATATACGTTCAACAATGTCTTCGTTTATATCGGTTCTGTGTAACTTAGTGCAGAGTTCTTTAATTTGGTTTTGGGCACATAGACGTCCGATTATTTTATTTATTTTAAAATCCTAAGCCCCGCGATATATAACTTCTGCCTGTTCCATTTCATCCTTATTATTGCACTAATGAATAAATTTATTTTGTTGGAAAGCAATTTTTATATGTGTACAATTGGTGAAACGGTTTGTAAACTTAATACATTAAAGAATTTACAAATTCAGTCATAATAAAAATCGACAGAATGTGTAGCCTTTTCCAAAGACCTATATAGATAAATATATAGATGTAATATATAGGTCTTTGCCTTTTCTCAATTTCTATATACACCGAAAAAACAAATCGGTACACTTTTAATTCATTGAATCGATGCATTTGCTAGGTTCATTGTTTATAGGAACCATTTACCTTGTTTAAACACGGTACAGGAAATAAGCCATAAAACATATTAATTATTGATCTGTCATAACTTTGTTTTTACAACGCGTCATTTATTGGGAGGGGGTACAGTAAAATTAATGATGCATGTTTTCGATCAGTTAATAAAATCCCGAATTCGTTCTATTACTGTTGCGCTCTTGTTTGTCAAAATAATTAAAGAATAACAGTTCATTGAAGTATTATGTTTTACTGAAAAAAATCTTACAATGCAATCTCGATACATGTTGAAGAGATTACGATGCGATAGTTTTTATTTGTTCTAACTTTAATTCCAGTTGGGTACATCATTACGTGCTTATGTTTCAAATGTGTTTAGAAATATGCTCTAAACTTAACAATTTCAATTTTCCGATTGCATTTTACGATATAAATTTTGGATAAAATTTACATTTTAACTTCTTAATTGTAAACAGAGCGCATTTAACTTTTACAAATAATTAAGTAGTATAATTTACTAATTTATCTTAAAATATACGGTAGGTGGTTTTTGTTTTAGATAGGCTTGCATATAGATGAGACTTTTTAATGATTTCTTTATGCATTTTCTTATGATTGACATTTTTTGTGACTCAATGCAAAGACCTATATAGATAGATGTAATATATAGATCTTTGCTCAATGTGACATATTCTTAATACACAAAATGTCACATTTCTTACCTGTTGATTTACCTGGGGTTCATTATAATTTGTTACAATTATCACCTTTTTAGACTTTCGTCTGGGTTTATTATATCAATCGGATTTTATTTTACAACTATATCGAAAAGACATTTACTTATTTCTAAATGCCATGAATAATTTAGTACGTATTTGTTTCCGCCTATGAAATTTGTAAAATATTGACGGATTCGCCAAAATTTAGTGTTTCTTTAATTCAAAGAAATATCACACAATTTCAAAACAATACTCCAACTTCTACAAATTAAACTAGTAAGGCTCTGTATTGTTTTCTGCACTTGACTGCCGAATTAAACAATCTTCCGTCAATGATCGTAAAATATCGGGAATGTTCGCAAATTTACGGAGACTTAAAGTTTCACTTAAAATATTCGATAGTCGTGTTAGAAAAAGCTAAAAAGGACCAAAATGTTTTAAATTTAATTTAATAAAAATTAGTTTAAACAATAGCTTAATATTTTTTGCAAAATATGTAACCTGGGTTTTTTAAAACTTATAGTTTGGATAAAAGATATTAACAATAGAATACGTAAGGATAAGCGAAAAAATCCAACTTTCTCTACAGTTTCTATGTAAATAAAAGGGAAAATAGGGTGGCTATATTCAAAGTCAAAAAGGACCAAATTATCGTTAAGATAAATTAAAATAAAAATAACCATCTTATTCGGTAGAAATTTATCTTTAATATGTACTATGGGATTTTTCGACTGTTTAAGAAATAAAAATGTTGTAAAGAAAAAACTGAATTGTTCCTTCATAATCTATTGAGAAATTCGTTATCGATTTTTGCTAACCGATGATGAGCAAAGTTGGATATGTCTGTTTTTATTGTTGTTTGGCCTTTCAATTTTCTCTTTTAAAGGTAAAATCGATTCCCCAAGTTATTTTCTTCATTATAACACATCTGTAAATTCAGTTTTTTAACGTTACGAGCTCTGCTCTCAGTGAGGTCGTCGAGTATCTATTTCGTATGACAATACCATTGGATTCTTCTTAACATTTTTATAATAATGCTTTTGTGTTTTTGTTGAGAAGATGAATTGGGCTGTAATTATTCCACCTAGGCTACATATACTTGTGCCATCATAAAAGCACATGCAAGCTTGGTTCGATTGAGCCTTTTCATAGACAGTAATTGAAATGCATATTACTTCCCATGCCACCTAGCCACAGGTTGAGCGCAACTCAATATTTACACAAGTAAACAATACAATTTAGATAATCCTAACTTATGGTATGCGTGGAGAGGATGCCAATATAGTTGCCAGTTCGAGAAAGTATATGTTCAAAAACGAGAAAGTGCTTAAAATGCTTGGTTTTCTTGAATATTATTCAACTTAGAACTTGAATATGTCACAGTAGCTCCAACGTATTATGTGATGCCCGGAGCTCATACCCCAAGATATATTATACACGTACAGTCTCTTTCCCGAACGGGGAAATTTTTAATCAATATTTCCTGATTGGGAAAGTGAAAAGGGGAATCCTCAGCTTTCCCGAACAGGAAATTTCCCCGACTGTATAAAGAGACACGTACATGATTAACTAAAATAATGTGTTGATTCTAAATCAGTTGAGATTGTGATCGGAAAAACCCTAGATACTTTTGAATTCTCAGTAGGCATATTTAATAATGAACACAAAACCTTGTCATGTTGATTAGGAAAATGAATAATAATTAGATTCAAAGCAGTAATAGATAAAAAGGGAACCTTGAAAGACCTCGAACAAGACAAATATTGCATGCTCGGTTTTATTGAGCCTGTGCATGGGCAGTAATGGTAATGCATATAATTAACCACGCCGCCTAGTCCCGGTTTGAGCCCATCTCAGTATTTACACTAATAAACAGTACAATTCGATCCATCCCAAACGATGGAATGCATATTGCGGCGAACATGGAACCTTCAGTGCGGTATTTTCAGATAAATACCATTCCATGTTCAGCGTCGTATGGTCCCAAGGACCTGAATATCGCTCAATGTGAAATGTACTTTAAATACAAAATATTTTTACTATTTTGTCTTCGAAATACCATTGAGCGTTGATGTATGATTGTCGATACCATGACTTCATTTTTTAATGCTTTTTTCCACCTAATGTAATCTGAAATATCTGATCATAAAATTAGCTTAGAATCTTAATTCAGTGCCAAATGTCTTTCTAAACTTTCTTATCATGTTAACTTAATATAACTTAAATTGCTTCCGAATCGGGAAAATTAAAACGTCTCAGATTGTTACAGAATTAGTTGAAAATGGAACTTTAAAAGCCTCCCCCCCCCCCCCCTCCCCCCGAACACGACAAATATGAAAAATATTTTGTATTTGAAGTGCATTTCACATTAAGCGATATTCAGATTGGAAAGTGCGACCCACAGAAACTGCGTGCGGATGGCCACGATTCCCCGAGGCCATATTTTCCCATATCAACAGAGCATACACAATGCCTGTTTTATCATTCAATATGATTTTTGTTCGTTAGCAGTATAATGGTAGGTAAGTTATTGGTGATGAATTTATTTCCCATTCATGACAGTGTAAGTCGATGCATTCCTTCTAGAAATGAACGATTTTAATATACTTAAAAATAAATAGATGTTGGGTAACCAGGAAAAATGTAACAATCGAAAATACCATATTGTTTGAATCGATTAACCGTGATAATATAAATTGGCCCATTTAAGGATTATATTGTCAATAACAACATTAAGACGATTCGATCACTTTTACTATGATATTTTCTGTCGAAAATTATGCATTAAAGCAGAAAATGTATGTTTTTCACACATATATTTATTTTTTTGTCCCGTAAATGTAGTTAAAATGTTTACAATTAAAATGTCCAGGACCTGCAGGCATATTCACGCGCGCACTTTGACGTAAAATTAAAATAAAACGGCTTGTTACTTTAAAATAATTCTACCATGGTGTCATTAAATGCGTTCGATGACAAAGTTGCTGTATAGCAGCGTTAACCACCGAATATGTAAAAAGGTGATGATAATATCTAAGCCGTATTATTTAATTAAGTAATATAGCCATAGAAAACTGTAAATAACTGGCAGAAAAATCATGGATCAGCTCAATGCTTAAACATCATCATTTTAACAGATAGAAATAGATATTATTTATTTCCTCCATACAAAGGGCACAAATGAATGCACAGAACTAATATACAAAAGGAATGACGAATCAAAATAATGTTTTGTGCGACAATAACAATAGCAAATATACGAACACGCATGCGCGTGGCTATGCACGCACACACGCGATTAACAAAAATACACAATTTACATGGGCTTTGAACCAGAAATATACACTTAAGCCAACACATGCAAACGGACGCATACGCGCACACACGGGAATACAAATAATGGACAAGTTACTTTGGTTTTCAAACAAAAACAAACATTTATGCTAACAAACGAACGAATCTAATATTACAGACTTACACCTGTCTAAAATCACATGCATAGGGACGCATACGCGCATATGCAAGAATGCAGATAACACAATAGACAAGTTTGACAATTGTGTACAAATAATGTTATGAATTTGATGAAAATTTTGAAGGTTTTGGTGATGCCCGGAGATCATAGACCGGTATATAAAAATGTCCGTTTTCTTTACCGAACGGGAAATTTTTCAATGAATGGTTCCTGATCGGGAAAGTGAAAAGGGGAATCCCCAACTTACCCGAACAGGAAATTTCCCCGACTGTTATGTGCCAAAAACAAAGAAAATAAATGAAAGAAAATTGAATTGAAATTAAAACGGAAGAATTATTACCTCTATAACATCATTTTTGTTGTTCACAACGAGAATTCCTTTATCTTTGCACGATGTCATCTTTTCTGTCCACTCAGACTTGTCATTACTACAATAATTCATTCGGAACACATCTGCTCCGGCACGAATGGCAATGGCACATGTACACCACGCAATATTACTATTGCAGAGCTTTAACCTTATGCACCTGTGACAGGAAAAAAATATAAATGTTATTGCAGTAGTAAATGAATCAAAGAGGAGCTAGCAGTAGTGCTTGAAGCTATATATTTTGTTATCCATTAATCATTACTATTATTATTATTATTATTATTATTATTATTATTAGTAGTAGTAGTAGTAGTAGTAGTAGTAGTAGTACATGTAGTACATGTAGTTGTAGTAGTAGTAATATTGTCATCATCATTAAACTTGAATAAGGAATGCTGTCTATATATCAAAATGTCAGCATCATCCATAGATAATTGAGCATGTGTTATAAATAATATTTTTTGATACACGGACAGCATTCCTTATTCTGGATGTGGCCAATCCTGATAAGCATGTTTCACGTTTTTCAGAAAAGCAAACAAATTTTAAGTTAATATTTCTAATGAAAATGGATTTGTAACTACCTTTTCGATAAAATAAATATTTTTTTTTAATTTTGTTAGATTTCTATTTCTTAGAGTCGTTGCATTTTGTCTCGTCTCCCCTTGTTTGATATATCTGAAGACTGTGTAACATTTTTTTCGGGTACGTCTTGTTCTGTTTTTGCATCGTTATGCATAGATTTTTTTCATATATATATTTAGTTTCATGAATATTTAAAGATACATTTTGTAAAGTGAAAATTGAAAAAAAAGCGATAAATATAACGGTTTTAGAATTAGATCTGAATTTGTTTTGTATTCGCGTATCTTCGCGTATATTTGTCGTGTTCAGTGGCTTGCAAAGTTCCCTTTTCGTCTTTTTCAACAAAAAAAGTTAACGAAAAGTTTATAACAATTTTTTCTGCGTTATCGTGAAGGCCTTTTCTAGAACTAAATAATAACACAAAACTGTTTTTTTTTCAAATGGGTGTCAGTAAAAATATAAACATAAAATGAGTATACTTACGTCTGTTTGGTATTTGACATTTCTGTACAGGATGAAATCCCCTGAATGCTGATGTTCGTATGGGCTTAAAAAATTAACATAATTATTTCCAATTACTTTATATACATGTATGTTAAATTGTCGTTCTGTTATCATAGCTGTATTAAGAAAGAATTGAAAATTTCAATATTCATATATTTTCACACATTTTAGGGGTAACAGATAATCCTAAATAACACCCATAGAGCCCACTTGCCAGAGTGCAAAATCTGAAAAAAATCCGGGACATAACATGCTTTCAGAAAATATATGTCTCCCATATTCCACAGAGGCAAGCGGAGAAGCAAATATGCTATAAGCCGTCTGCCTACCATATCAATGGAAAATTTTACAGTGATTCGTTTTTTTATTAAATCGTGTAGAACATAGCATGTGTATAACGAAGATAAATGACTGTGTCCACTAATTTTTAATAAAATTAAAATATTGTAAAGTTACAATACCTATATTTTGGAAGACTATTATTTGTTAAAATAGATGGAAATGGAACTCTGAAAGTCATCACACTTAAGCACGACAAATATCAAAATATTGCAGGCTCGGTTTGATTGAGCCTGTTCATGGACGAAACTGACCGAAATATTAAAACAAAGGTAATTGCAGAAGTACTATTAACATATAGTACATAACTATCGTGCTAAATAACCTTCATACGACGTAATTGACAACAGCACTGATGGAATGTACGGGAGACATTTTACAGCCGCCACACGGCACAAACAACGCTACTGTGATATTAAAATATACTACTCAAAATTTGATAGGGATCGCTTTCCGTCTTATTCCGAATTATTGCCCCTACTAAGTTTCAACCGCTGTTCCACTTCAACAGTTTTACGGTTCATTCCTTTTTTGGCACAAAGGTCAAATGAATGAATTTTCTGAATCACAACAAATAGTTTTTTCGTTTGAACCTTATGTAAAGAGTAAACACATTATTTTAAGTGATCCTTATCAGTTTTTGAGTAGTATAGATGAAAAGGGAACTCTGAAAGCCATCGAACATGACATATATGAAAATATTGCAATCTTGTTTGATTGAGTCTGTTCATGGACAGTAATGGAAATGCATATTACTGCCCACGCCGCCTAGTCCCGGGTTGAGCGCAACTCAATATTTAAACCAATAAAAAGTACAATTTTGACCATCCTGAAAGATGTTGTGCATACGAAGGTGGACATGGAACCTTTAGAGCGATATTTACAGATTTATACCATTCCATGTTCAGCGGCGTATGGTCTCCAGATAAAAGAATGGGTTTGCCCTAAACGAGAAAACAATGGGCTGAACTAAACGGAATAGAATTTTGACAGGGGATTTTAGGGCACAAACAACGCTACTGTGATATTGAAAAAGATCAAAAGGGAACTCTGAAAGCTATCGAACACGAAAAATATGAAAATATTGCAGGCTCGGTTTGATTGAGCCTGTTCGTGGACAGTAATGGAAATGCATATTACTGCCCACGCCGCCTAGTCCCGGGTTGAGCGCAACTCAATATTTGTACCAATAAAAATTACAATTTTGACCATCCCGAAAGATTTTGTGCATATTGACATAGAACATTTAATGCGATTTTTTCAGATTAATACCATTCCATATTCTGCGGCGTATGGCCCAGATTTGCCCTAAACGAGAAAATAATGGGCGGAACTAAACAGAATATAATTTTGACAGGGGATCTTAAAATATAAATCCTGCATATCACAGACAATACCAAAGGCAATATTTAAAAAGCAGGATGTATATCCTTGGGGGTGATTGAACAATATCCAAATCTATATTGGCTGGGAAATTGAAACCATCCATCTCATTGGCCGAAATATTAAAACAAAGGTAATTTTAAAAGTACTATTAACATAGTACATAAGTATTGTGCTCAACGACCTTCAAAGGACGTAATTGAAAACAGCACTGACTGAATGTACCGGGAGACCTTTTACAGCTGCCACACGGCACAAACAACGCTACTGTGATATTGAAATAGATGGAAAGAGAACACTAAAAGCCATCGAACACGCTATATATGAAAATATTGCCAATGATAATATGGTGATAAGTTTCTCTTCGCAAAATCATATTTTGACAAAACAACAAGTTTTAGCGTTTATTATCTTATAAGGAAATAGGCAAATAAATGGATAATGTTAACTTTTACTTAGTATATAAAATATGTGAAAATATAAACAGATTTAATTTTGTAGGGTTTGAACGTTATTCCTTTCTCGATCGGACATTCTAAATTTAATTTAAATGATTTTATTTAGGCATATTTGGCTTGCTTATTTTGCCAACATAAAACGGTACTTAAAAATGTCTACAGGTTTGTTAACAAAGAAATTTCGGACCCAAAGATAAACTATCTTTACAATAAATGCCGATATGTACTTTCGTTAGATAAATACAAATACTTTAAAATTATATGAATATAATAATAATTAAACTTACTATCCTTTAAAAGTAGTCATGTGCGGATCGTTTTGAGCACGGCATATTTTGCCTTTGTAAGCAAGATCATCATGCACCGTTACCTAAGGGCATTAAGAATGACATGTTTATATTATCACAATTGTCAATCAGAAATTAATGTCAGTCGGATTTTAGCAGAATTATTCTGAAATACATCATAGTTTAAATTATTCAATATAACGTATAAGTAAGATACACTGCGATGTGAATTAATGTAAACCATCGTAAAAAATCTGTTATTCACAAAGATTTGTAAAATCGAACCAGAATGCACGAAGAGAAAACTATCGCGAAAACAATTCATAGTACTATTCTCATTCCATGAGAAACTGTCATTGAATGTTTAGTGGATATATTTAAAACTAACAATATGATTTCATGATACCTTTGTTGGATTTTGGCTATTATTATGGTTTTAATTCAAATATATCAATGATTGGATCATTGGATGATAAAAACATATTTGTTGCAAAGTAAAATTTCAAACTTCCGGCGAGTTTCCTAAATAACGCAAGTCACCCAGGTCTATTCAACAATCACGTATTAATATGTCTGCCCAAAGTGAAATTTAATAAAAATGATGGACAGACAACTACAAAGTAATTGCACTATTTAAATTAAAAAAAAACTTATACAAATATCTGGTTAAATTATTAAAAAATAAATGCACTTTAAACTGTTTATACTGTAAACAAATCATCACTTTAAATCAGTTAAAATCCCCGCGTTTTAGTAAAGGGAAAAATATAGAAAGACACAGAACCTGGATAGGCTCAAGAATGTAATTGTTCCATATTGGATGTTCTATGTTGCTGTAAACCTTTAGCTGTAATGTATAGCTGTTTTGGTCATCCAAAGTTAAATCTATCGTATTAATCATCATGTCGGCATTACTATCAACGGCAGATAGACTATCTCCTTGATACAGGCCCTGAAACAGAAGATTCTTTTTAAATTTTCAATGTCATTATTTTACTTTATAACACGAAGATGACATTGTTATTACAGCCTTTAACAACTTCTCGAGGTACTTTGATGTGTTGATTTTTTATAGATAATAACCATTTCCATCTCCGGTTGATAAAATTTATCCTAATGAACTACAGCTTACCAGCCAGACGGTGACAGGGGTTTAAGAGTTTATGAAGGTTTATGGGGAAAATTCGTAAGAGAACCTAGAAGCTCGATTGGTTTCTTTTATACATGTCATCGTGTTTTTGCTGATTTTCCTCCAAGTGCTCTGGTCTCGGTTAGATCATTGAGTACCCGCCCTTTTGCTCTGCAATGCTATTAGCTTTTAATGTTTTATATGTTTTGTGCTTTTGCATGCAACATTTTTGAGCTGATGGGTGGGTTGGAGTTATTTCAACAAGACTACTTGTACTTGTGTGTTGATATGAGAACCTGTTTGATGTTGTGCAAGAAACATTGCCGTCTAAAACGGAAAATTTACTATAATAAACTGTTACATCAAAATCATCTCGTTTTATCAAATATTTTAGAAGTAATGTAAACATGTTCAGTGGAACAATTTAGATCAAGGAAGTTTGCTTGCATTTTGAAGAGATCTCTTTATCAAAATAGTGAATTATGCATATCAGGAATCTCCACACTCAGACAACACAGCCTCCCCACGCAGCGAAAAAGTAGAAATAAGGGCATGGTTTTATAAGAATATGGAAAACCAAGTTTAATTTCTCATGAACATAATTTTCCTTAATAAGACCGGAGAAAATGCTAAACGATTAACGACTGATAAAGCATTTAAAAACACTATATTTTTAATTTAATGAAGATAATTGCAAATTGGAATATTAGCGTCGTTTCTCGAAGACTAGTTGTTTTTCTCATAAATGTTTTTTGATTTATTGACCACAAGAACTGGAGAAAATGATTTTATTCTTATAAATGTGAATATTGTTTTCCAATCACTGACTTCTTCCTAAAAACCCCTATTATAATAACGAGAAAGATAACTTAGCTGTGACTGCACATTTTAAAGAAAAAGTTTTTGTAATGATTGCAAATGCAAATTTGTTCAAAGAACGAATTTCAATTATGCTTTTTCTAATTTCACAAAATTACAGGTAGAAAAGTTGATACTTGTTTTGCTGAGTATATAAGTGCAACGCTTTATACTGATATGAAAGAGACTTTATGTTATATCTTTCTACTGAACATCAAGATGATAAAAAGGACTATAATTTTAACTATTTAACGGTACCTGAAAAGCAACACCACACTTTTTCTGGTCTGTTTCAATCCCCGGCGGTTCTCTATTCGCTATGGTTCCTTTAGCCGAACACGCGTCAGTAAAGAGCATTTGTACAGATAATGTGCAACGCCTATCAGGAACAGTAGTGCCCTGTCTACATCAAAATGGAAGTGTTCGAGTTAATCGGATTTTCGTATCGTCGGCGTTTTTTACTATGCTTACATCTGTATCGAGAACCTGAAGCAATCGTTTGAACATTTCTTCAGCTTTTTAAAATATATTATGATATAAAACAATTTATAAAACAATTAAGTAAAAACTAAAGACAAAGCAGGAATATTATAATTGTCTTTTTGGCAATGGTAAAAGATATATATTAAGATAATATTTTCTCACACGGCATCAGCAGCATTTGTAGTGTAGTGCATAACAGTTATCGGACCCCAAATCATATGATTTTTTTGATTGTATTATTGATGAAAAGACAAATAAGGCAAAATGGGTAATTGTTTCTAGTGAATATATATATTTATTCTATACGTACCGGCAAGGATTATTATTATGTTTTTTATTATAGCATAATGAATTTTTAAGCATATTATTATTATGCTTATTATCTTTTTAGCCTGATCTTTTGCTGATTATGTTTATGTATGAGTTCAATACTACTGTTCTTTTTAAGGTAGAAATTTACCAACTTGGCCGATATTTGTCTTCTACGGCATGTACATGTAGATATTTTACTGTAACTGTTTCGTGTTTGATAATTATATATGCAATCTGTGTGAAAGCTAACTTTCTAGAAATAGTACATAAAAATTCAATAAACTTAATTTAAATCTGTTCATGATTTAATATAAAAATTAAATCATAGCTCTATTAAAAAGCTAATGATTAAAGTTTTCTTAAAACCTTTTTTTAAATCATTCAATCATGGTATTGGTATATTGAACCCGTTCGCATCACATTTTACTAAAGTCAGATAACTCCGCAATGCATGGAACTTACTTCATGAAAATACGTTATACAAATCTATACATTTGCGACATGAAAGTCATTCGTAGCCATCACTTGAAAGTTGTGCAAGAATTTTGCATACCAATCTTTAACTATGCCGTGATTCATGAAAAGGTGAAATATGCATATCAGGAATCGCCACATTCAGAAAAAACAGCCTCCCCACACAGTCAAGAAGAAGAGAGGGGGAGAGAGCATGGTTAATAAAATGATCAGTTTCAAAAAAGACACCACTAACAATAAACAAAAATGAGAACCCGAGGGGTTACCGCCTTGGAACGAAAACATATGAAACATATCTCATGCACATCTACACCTTATCGGGCGCAAGTGTAACATTTTATCGCAATCAGCCAGAAACGATGGTCCCTGGAGTCAGGAACGGCGTAACTTATGACGGACACCAACGTGACTCTTACGAATTATTTGATTTCGCAGGAGTATAAGTATAAATTGCTATCAATATATCAAAGGCAAGTATTAAACAAAGCTGGAATATTTACGAGTATTTTTTATTTGCCTTCAGCTTCTGGATGTGGCCATTCCTGATATGCACATTTCACTTTTTTATTTACTGATTTACTTGAAGCTTGCCAATGTTAAAGGGTCGGCTTATTTTTATCTTTAGAGTTGTGGGCTGTTTTTTAATATGCAACAAATTATTTTGTTTAGTGTTTGTAATGTAATGATCAAATTTTATTTTAAAAATAACACAACATACTAAAATAAGATCCTCTTCAAAGTCTGTGCAATTCCAAATCCAATGTGCATAGTTGCCTACCCTTAACACTGTTAAACCAAACAAAATATTTTTCTCTTATTCTCATATAAAACATAAAAGATACCGATTGTCTCCTACTTGCGTGCTTATACTTCGTCCTGACATTTGTTTGATATTATGTGCGTTTATTATCTGTATTTGCTTTACGGAAATGTAGTTAAGGAAATCGTTACTTTAATGCCTGCAAAAAACACCTGGCTTGCAACGACCGGAGTCATCTTTCCGTTCTTCGAGGATGAAAGTCGAACACCACATGAAATCTGTTAGATAAAATATGAAGTCTTAAAAGTACACGAAGAACAATTAACTGATAGCATGCAACATATAAGACAATTAAAGAGGTCCGTGTATTTCTAGATTGGCCTTTATATGAAACATTGAGAAATCAATATATACCAATTGAATACAGAGTAAGGCCTAGCATGTTTAAATTTTTACAATTAATAAACTCAGAGCAAAGATCAGTCGTAGAGAAATTAGGTATTTACATCTTCAAAGCATTGTTTTTCTTAGAAACCCATCTCTTTATAACACTTAATTACACTTGCATTTTGAACGAAACTTCCAATTCCGATTTCATGGAAGGTTACCGTTTGTACAGTTCTTTCTATACTCTTTTGTATTTAATTATAAGTAAACTTTGATTTAACTATTTGTCTCTGTCTATAGCACTAGTATGCATAAAAACTTCAAAAATAAAAGAATAAAAGGAGGAAGCACGATGCTAAAAGATGTGTATATGTAATTGTTTCACATGTATATATATGTAAAAAAAAACTAAGTGTATGTAAATGTCTAGGCAATCAGAGGGTCTTTTATGGTTTATAAGCGTTGCCGGAAAATGTCTCTATTAAGAACTTGGATGGCACGTATGTTTCCATGTACAGCATTCTTGTCGGCGTGTCTGGTGCTTAGATCTGTTCCTTTATGTCTGAAGGTTTGACCGTTGGTTACTTATCTCACCCATATATAAACAACATCAAAAATTTTTTAAGCAGTTACATATTTGTAAAGTGCTAACCGTCCGACTTTCGTATTATCGGAAGATTATCATTTCCATTATAATAAATTTCATAATTATAAAAATAACTAACTTCATAAAAGTTGTGTTGAATGTAGTTGTATCTAGTGGATTTGTTTGTCTGTTTTGTTTGTTCTGTTTTGTTAGGTTTGCTCGATCGCAATCATAAATGATTAGAATTCTGTTTAATATCATGTGTGGTATAACTTATTTTTAAAATTGTCGTTTTCGGTAAGGTCATATGTTTCAAATTGAATTTTTTTCTTGTCCAGTTGTTTTATCTCGACGTTTCTTTTTTTTCTTTGTTGTTTTGTTCTTTCATTTCTTTTCTATTGTGTTTCCTTTTAATATTCTATGACACTGTGTACACTACATGTACGTCCAAAATTTGGCTAACCGTACTTTCGTTATGTAATTGCCGTTCCTGAATGAAATATTTTCTAATTAACAAACTTAATAATCAAATTTGGTGACATCAATGATATAGTATTGTATAAAGTAACAACAACCATCTCCAGCGTCTAATATAGATTTTTCATTACTCATTTTGGTTCATGTATGCATTTATTATCATGTAATATGTAATCGGTAAATTACCTTGTATTTAATTGTTATTGTATAATGTTCGCCATGTAATATTTTGTCATGTGCCTTTATGGGCTTTACAGCCTATTTGGATTTAATTAAATCTATCGTTCTTTTTTTCTAGCAATAGAACCAAATGTTTCTATGATAACAACAAACTAGGCATCACTTAGTGTGACTTTTCTTGCCTAACTAATGTGTTTCCGCGTGTTTGACTATGGTTGGAAAACTATGTCTTTCCGTTCGGCCAAAAAGATACCATCTGCATACTCAAATGTGTAATGGCATATGATCAAATGTATGACGTCCAATAAACAGTTTACTGACGTTGTTAAGAATACTGTGTGCGTTCTAAACAGCACTATTTCAGCTTATAGAAACAGAATTAAGAAAACAAAAACATACAGTCAAATGAAAAATTTAGAGGTTTTCAAGTAAAGGTATCTCAAATTAGCGCCTTGTTCCGCAAAAGCAGCTACAATATGTAATCATGAAGGATAATTTTAAACTACACAGGGAACGTAAAAGTTATATTCCTCAAACATTTACAGATTAAAATTAATATTCCGCCGCCAAATTGCAACATGCAGTCCACGAATAAAACAATGATGAAATATTAAAAGGCACTTGGTTTTCCCGTTAGTCTTTTTCCATAATTCTAGCATTTTATTTTATTGAAATACTCACATGACAACTATATAAAAAATCACGAACAATATTGAAAACATTATAATAAATTTTAGCATAATATTTTCGTTTCTTAAGAATTACCTCTGCCGATGTGACTTACATCTTTCCCAGTACCCGTTTCATTCAGCTCCGTTTCTGTCAACGGGATAGTTTTTCCGAGTTCAGTAACGTAGAACTTCAACTCTTCATTTATATACCTTAACAAAGAGACAGTGATTACTTATCGGTTAAGTTATTTAAACTTTCAAGTATTTCAAAGAGACATAAATTATAACGGTACAGCATAGAGGGACGTTTTAATGACTGGCCTAGGTTTTCCTATAACTTACATTAAATTATTTGAAACGATCATTTCTTACTAAAATATTTGGCGTAATGCTATTATACACACTTGTTTTTTTTGCCGAACCAAAAAATCCAGAACATCCACAAAAATGTTATACATGTATGTTTTTCTTTTGTTTTCCTATTTAGGGCTAGAACAATATTTTTGGTTGATCATAAATCAGCAATCTTTCTGCTATTTTCTATAAAATGAGGCTGTGTTTTTTCAATGTGGGTTTTCTCTAACTGGGCATCGAAAAGTTTTACCCAGAATACTAATAGAACGGATTAAAATTATCAACGAACATCACTGTACAATTACCATAAAGTGTGGAAAATCAAATTTGACACCTGACCGGTGACAGATGAAACTTCACATAGTATTTTGATTTTCGGCAACCTATCAATGTGTTCTAGTTGTGGCTTTACTGTAACTTGCCCTATAGCTACACCTGTCGGAGCGTCTTGAAAATATGTTTAATAAGTAAAAAAAATTTGTTTTAATATTATTTAAAAAGTGATAGCAGCTAAAAATGACAAAAAATCGGAATCCATCCACAAATATGTATATCCCAAACGAGAATAATTTTATTCATTTTAACCGTTGATTATGTACAGAGAAATGGCGTGACGCGAGAAAATGTATTTATTTTGATAGTTTGCGTTTTTTTGGAATAACGTCATGACAATTAATTGCTTGGTATAAGCATTTTGCGGTAAAAATGACACCATATTGTCAAAATATGTTACAAAATCACCTTTGTGTAACAAGTAAGGGACAAAGTAGACAAGTGGAAGTTATTGTTTCCAAATGTAGTACATTTTGAAACAACTAAACTGTCAAAAATATGACCGAAGACAGCTTTTACCGGACGCATCCCTAATAAACTTAATCAGAAATGAGCACATTGTAACTAGAGTTGATTTGTTTTTCGAATATGTTTGGTGAACAGATCAACCAGATATACTGTATAAATCTAATGAAACTTATAGAAGTTACAAGCTAAAAAAAATAATTCAGATCCATTCTGCTATTGTTGTTGTTGTTGTTGTTGTTTTATAAAAGTCCGTAACATCTCTTATTAAATGTTTCATAATTGAATAATATCTGGAATAAATCTATACTGGAAAATATGATATGCACTCTTCATTATAAGGGAACATCATTTCATACGGTATGGTATTTTGGACTGGACACGAAACATTATCAAAATATTAATAATTAACAATTTTTATTACCGTTCTCCGCGACTCAATAGATATCTGGAGAATCTGAAAAAGCAAAGCAAAAATGTTTTATTATTAAAGATGTAAATTTATGACTCGGGCCAGACTTGTGTATAACAGCGAATATAAATAGGAAAATATCAATTATAGTAGATTGCTAAATTGGCGACTATTGGGGAATGAAATGGAGTGGCAAAATTGTTTTGCCACGGCGGTAACGCATCAGGTTCTCTTTTTTGTTCATTGTTTATGGTGTCTTATTAGAAATTTATCATTTGAAATCCCACGCTTACTTTGAACCTCTATTTTTTGTCTGCGTGGTTAGGCTGTGTTCGCTGGGTTTGGCAATTCCTGATATGCGTATTTCACTTTCTTAACGTCTTAAAAGCGAACCAGAAAACTCAGCTATCAAGACAATAGTCAACGAGCTACCGAATCACACTGTTTGTAAGAACCTTTTGTTATTTGCGATATTTTTTTTCTTTTAATATACAATATATCGGAGAAAGACATTAAATATTAAACACAGAATTTATTTTGCTATGTGTTTCAAGTTAGAAAAGTTTGTTATTTAAATGTTAATCAACAGAGTGACATAAATTTTCACATCAAACTGCTTCAGTTGTTTTTAATTCAAGACATAATATTATATGTAAAATTTAGCGATGATATAAGGATTACGGTGTATTGTGTTCGGGTATAAATATCATCGGGCAATACAAACTCATTAAATGTAAAAGATAAAACTAATCAGTACACAATTCAGACATAAATGTTAAACGATATATATTGCTTGCAGTTTAAGCTTTACTTATCAAATATTTGTACATAATGACGGTATATTTGCTGCATTTAAAGTTCAACCAAAATCATTCTTTTATCAACATCATGTTTCAAAAGAAACTTTTTAACTTACCGAAACAGTAAGCAGAGAATTGTTGAAACGTAGAAACGAGGAAGTACTGAATCTCCCCATTACATTTTCTGATCTTTATGTTCACCGTGAGTTCGCAGACATTAAATTCTGTCCTTATACAAACAGTTTTGATTACAGCAGTTTCACCGAGCGAGTTTACATCAGGATGGACGTCTACAAAAAATAATACATTTAAAAAGTTAAAAAAACGTAGATGGAATTGCTCCAAAACATAAATGAGCTTTATTATTTTATTTGTACTCTCGGTGAAGCTGAGCTTTATTTTCAGTCACACGTGAGGAATTCGAGTTAATTATTTACACATACTGGAACACAACGTGCGAATATAATGTTTAACGAAACTGTTCTAGATCAGAAAAACTAATTATATCAAATCAGCGAGTCCCTATTAAGCTGCCTATTTTTCTCTCCTCCACCCTGGGAATGTGACACATTTTTCTTGTTCAACATGACTGTACAGAAGCTAATTTGTATGAAACATCGTTAGAGTTATCACCAGATTGAATGCAGCACCTTTAAAAAGGGAATTACTAGTTAGTAAACACATTATTGTATAACATCCGAAAAAGTTGATATTACACACCTACATTAAACGGGCAAATGTTCTGCTGTTTTATCACATGACGGTTCCGTATTGGACTAAATTTGCATAAATTCCAGCTCCACCCGGTTTCCGCAGTTCGAAACATATGGTTTTGGATTTCGGAGGGGTCTACCGTATCTATTTCCATAAAGGACCCCTGCGATTGCAAAATGTATGTTTTCCCCGCGTAATATCTGTGCATTGGGACATGCACAATACAACTGCGCTATGTTTGTTATAAAACATGTTTAAAATAGCACGACATAAAAAAATCTTAATGGCTAAAGTCTCATATATTCATTGAGGAGGTGTGTTACAAAGAAGTCATTTTAAAATGCTGAGTACCACTGGAGTCATATGCCCAGAAAGCGACTAGTTCTTATACTGTTTTATTATATACCCATAAGGTTTGAGAACAGCACTGAGTGTATCCGCAAGATTGATACAATGTGGCAGATCGGTTATTCCATATCCCACAATGTGGTTTCTGGTTTCTTGTCTTTACTCGTGTCTGTGTTATAGGCGACATCATTACTATGTCATAATAAGTTCTGTATTAAGATTTTAATTTTCCAGTCATTCCTAAATTTCATAATGCGACACTATTGTTATAACTACTATTATTAAAACCACTTTTTGACTGAAATTCCGTATTTTAGTGTTGAGCGAGAAAAGTATAAAATAAAAGGAACATGATGACATTTTGCAGTCTATAAGTTCGTATCATTTCTCGTTGCCTTTGTTAACCACATCACGCTCTATCTTCAATCTCGCGTGATATAGTTTACACTTTATATAGTTCGAAAGGTACGAAGCTACAGAATACATACTGTTGTGATATTTTATTTATCTGCAGTAGAATGAAGTATATAAAAGTAGATTTAACAGCATCATAATATTTAAAAGAACGTCTGCTTTCAGAGACCGTCTGCTTCCTGTCAACAGAAATTAGTTTTGCACACACAATGGACAAGTATGTCGATTATTAGTCATAATAGGCAGTAATGAACAAAAAATGTATAAGACAAACCTTGCAGATATATGGGACTGGTTCCCCCACATGTCGAAAGGCTTGGAATGGAATTTTTGTCTGGCATCAGATATTGCTGTTTTTCATAAAAGGCAGTGTACCAATCCGTTCGTAAAAAGCCATCATCCACATATCCATCCGTTTTTGATGCAGTATAAATTCTCGAACGTTTCTGCAGTTGTGGAACGACACTCACCTCCTCACATCCCCAAACTAAAGTAATCATAGTACATTTACTAGTTAAAGAACACGCGATTGTTTTAAACGTACCGGGTATTATTAAAATATGTACAGGTATACGGTACCAGTGTTATGTTGTCTTAGTCAGTTCAGATTAGAATATTTGTCCTGGCACAAAGAAAATATTATTTGTCATTTTATTACAAAACATACATAAATATTTAACGATTTAGGTTCTCTGATACGGATGGTCGACATAAAACGTATTTATAATAAAAATGCTTCTGGCAAAAAAATAATTACTTACCTTGCAGGGGTATTGCTAAAATCAGTATACTGTAAAACAACATTCTATCGCAGAAACCCGTTTTGTTCGAATGGAAACGGTTTATAACGAGTATGAAAAGGAAGTATTCGGTTATTTTATCCAATCATACAGTGTTAAGTCTAAAAGGCAATATAATTTAACTTTATATCTTTGCTCTAGTCTAAACAAGGCAATAAATTCTGAGGACAGTAAAACTTTTATTATTAACAGATTATTGATATATTTTGTAACAATAAATAACATAAATACAATGGAGACGTTTTCCCCCACCTAAACCGTCCAGTATTAAGAATGAATTATAAAAGATACGATCAAAACATATATTTAAGAATAAAATGTGTACCATTAATTCAAATATGTACGCAAATGCATGAATGGTATCGCAGCACAATAGCTCGTTGCGTAATTTCATGGATGTATACTTTTCCCCACAGTATAAGCATGAGTCTTCAGCTCATTACCGTTTTAAAGTAATTATAATATGAATAGAGCCTGTCGTTGACCACTGTTTTCAAAAGGACTGGGAAACAAGTTGAGAATATTGATGTAATTAGAGTTTATATCAAAGTTTGCACAAAATTCGTTCATTCGATAAAGCAAACTTTTTCTAAACAGGGGCCATTTATGGGTCTGAAATGGTATCTTATGAGAGAGTTCGTAGGTGTAAAAGAAGTTTCTGACAAGCATAGTGCACGTTAAAGATGCAGGAAATACTGGCCTTCCTGTGACAATAACAAGCAAGAAATATGTCTCAAATGTCAAGGAAATAACTGAAAATATGATTCGTGATATAAAAAGATATCGCGTAGAAAAAGATTAAACGGGAACTTTGAAAGCCACCATAGACAACAAATATGAAAATATTGCAGACTCGGTTTGATTAAGCCTGTCAATGGGCAGTAATTGTAATGCATATAACATCCTACGCCGCGTTGCCCCGGTTTGAGCTCAACTTGTTTCAAAACCTCAACGACAATTCTCAAATATTGTCACTGGTGACGAAACATGGTTTCACTATTTCGAACCTGTTAGAAAAATTAAAAAACAAATTCCGGCAAACTAAACACGGTAGAAGACCTATAGCTGACAAAAGGACCACGAGAATTCTGAAGTATTTTATTGCGTATTCTTTTCCAGTAATTGTATAACGGTACAATGTGAGGTGCCATGAGTGTTACAGGTCGCTATTAAAAGACATGTGTGGTCGGAGATAGGATGTGAAGATGGACATCGGAAAGTGGAGTAAAGTTAGGGATTTTCTCAAAGTGTTTACAGCATATTTATGGGAATTATTTAAACTGAGGCAACATAAAAGAATAACTCACTGTTGACGAATGGCAATTGGGATAAAATAAAATTTCAGTAGGTGTGATAGATGGAACGACACGAAATTTACAGGCCAAGAGAAGCCCAAAGGCTGTTTTTCTCTGGACATAGAACTACTATTGCATTCACAGAAATTGCCATAGACAACAGTGGACAGATTTGAAAGTGGATTTCTTTGTCACCAGAATGATGCCCAGTATTTTATGCTAATGCAGCCAATCGGAGTGTTTTCATTTCCGCAACTGCGTGCTCAAATTGAATACTATATCGACTTAATGGTTTAAACGATAATTATTATTAATGTATCTGTACTGTAAGGAGTAATCCAAGACCCCGCGTTTCACAGATTGTGAGATTTGTTGCAAAACGTGTATGCAGAAGAGAAGATATTGTGTTGATTTTATGAAATGTACACTTAAATCTTGATCTTAAAAAAGAAGTCGAATGTATAAATAACTGTCAATAAATATCACTGTAAAAACTAATGTGTCAGACGATTAATGAAAACAATATCTTTCTACACTTCGGAACAGGCAAAAATATACAATAATAAAGCAATATACATTCGATTAACATGTTTTTACTTAAAAAAAAATAAAAGTTGAATTGTAATATCACCCGGAAAAGGTGAACGCGTAAAGATAAATTTAAAGCAAGCTCGTCCATGTAATATTCTCTTGGGTAATGACACTGTTTTCTAGACAGACAACCAAAACGTTTTACAACGTGAATAAATAAGGCTCCTAAAAGCCGGCATTGGTTAAATGTCGAAATCCCGAAAAGGTAATGTTTTGCCACACCCACCATATGTACAGTACTCCCCAGATCTAGCCTCATTCGACTTTTTTTTCCTTTTTTCAAAACTTGAAATAATCCTTTTTGCGCAGCCATAAGTCAGTGCCTCTGAAGTCTTCCTTAATTAGCGTACCGTGACGTATTTCAGAATTGGATTCAGATTGAAATTATTTATTTTCAACCCTCGGAGTAGTTTCGAAGCGATGTATTATTCATTTCGCTATTTTGTATGGCGTATGCTTTTGAGAAATCATACGATACACTATACACATTCCATATACAACAACCCTCGTAAGAGTTCTATATAGACCCGTAATCTGTCACCTTAGGAACACATGTTCGTAACTTCCACATTTGAAATTATGGAGGTGTGACACTAACTAAGTTTCGAAACTTAAACTTCACGTATAGCTTTTAAAAGGTGATATTCAAACAACATTATACAGTTTGTGTTTATACGTTTACCCATATTCACATAACCGTATAATGGATCAAAAGTCCAGTTACAGTTAATGTTTGCACAAAATTGAAAGCTGTTGTTAAAACTCGTTAACCAAATAGACAAGTAATTAATTTGATCATTGAAAACAGATATATATAAACTGCATGACGAAAATTATGATAAACAGTGGTTAGGTTACTACATCCTTGGAAACATATAAAAGCTGTTTCGGAAATGTATGACGTAATTCTGATAAACATTAACGAGTTTTGTTTCTAAAAGGTTGTGCCATAGAGCAACCGTCAGGTACGCTTACATATACCACTAAGCTACTCAAAGATTGTCATTCCACACTATATAAGTAGACACGCCGGTAGCCGGCGATTATGATTTCACAGGAAAGGGAATAGTTTCTTTTGAGAAAAGTAATAATTCCTTTTTCCTGCCGAGGCCAAAGTCGAATTCAGTTACATTTTAGTCATAATTAAATATCTATCTAAAATAGGAAACTCTGTCAAATTTAGCGCACATCGGAACAGATTTGTGCCTAAAAAGCGTGTGTGTCTATATCCACAATCCAAGCTAAGCTATGCGTGTGTAACGATTGGAGAGATGACAATTAAAAAAATCATCCTTTAAGGGATGTTTTGCTAAACCAAAGCATTTTTCTTTCACAAATCCAAACCGATGATCAGAAAATATATAGAAATCCCGCAATCACCTTTCAGAATGAACAGCGTAACACCACATTCTTGACGACCAACTCCGAATTTTGTAGATGAATCGAATGTGTGCCCCGCCCACCCGCGCACACACACACATCTTTCCCCCACTTGCAAATATCATTTCAATCAGACCCTAGAATGATGTTACTATAGAGGATATTTGTTTGTTTCAGTTAAATATCGATTTTATTTCACGAGTGAACTCGAGAAACTGATATTTTCATGAGTGGCGTAGCCTCGAGTGAAAATGCCAGTTTCTGGTGTTCACAAGTGAAATAAAATCGATATTTCACTGAAACAAACATATTTTCTTGTTTTATTTTATGTTCATTTTATTAAAAAAAATCAATAAAAACTGGAAACTCAAGAGTTTCTTATTCCCTTTGGAGGCCCCCCCCCCCCCAAACAATAGCCGCTTAACTTTCAATCATAACTGATGAAGCAAAAGAAAATAGGTCTGAAATTCATATCATGTTTAAATATTTCAAACAGGATAGCTATCACTTCTATCGAAAGATACTGAAAAAACAACATCAAGTTTTATTAAATTTCCCATCATTTTCAAAAGAAACATCATAAGAGGTCATACGCTCAAAAAAGTAGTTCGGCAAAATCAGTGAAAATAAAAATGGTATTCCACAGTTTCAAAACAGTGGAAAACCATTTTTATTTCACTGAGAAAACTTTATAATTCACTGGAAATATAAAATAAAAAGACGTTCTAAGAACATATTCAGTAAATCTAAAACTCGCACGAAATAAATTTGCACCAGATAATCATCTTTTTACGCCGTATTTTCATCAACATTAAGGCAATAAAACCATTTGTTTCCCGTCACTAAATGCTTTCTAGTTTCATCGTGTGCTACACAGAATCATAGGGACAGTTTACATTGAAATATATTAATAAAACACGATCCTGTGAATTTTCGGAATATTATATTTTCCGAAAACTTTTTTTTCATTTTAAAAGCAAGGCAGCTTTATTATACATCATTCGAAAGCGTGTAACTTCAACTCTTAATTTGGAAATTTTCATGGTGGAACTTTAGAAATTAACAGAAATATTGCAAAAAAACATGGTTAAAAAACATGCGATTCCGATCGGAACGAAAATTCTTCCGATAGGAAAACATGTTTTTCCCGTCGGAATTTCACGGTTCCGATCGGAATCAGTCCTGTCGGCAAATTCCGATAGGAAACATTCCGACATACATTTTCCGATCGGAATTTTTCTATATAGACTAATTCCGATCGGAATCATTCCGAATGGAATTGTTTATTATTTTCCGATAGGACTCATTCCATTCGGAAATTCCACTTAATAAGTTATGAAACAATGCAGACTTCTTTCGATCATTTAGTCTTACCTGACATTCATCATTATACATTCATTTTATTATAATATTCAATAAGGGCGTATGAAATCGTCATCGCACTGTTCAATTTAAAAGTCCAAAAAATATGATATGATACTGACAAAAACATAATAATAATAATAATAATAATAATAATAATAATAATAATAATAATAATAATAATAATAATGTTTTACTAAGTATTAGTTTGACATCTATTTACCGGACCCAAAAATTCCGAGTGATCCAATTAAATGGTACTAGATTTAAGCACTTTATTTACAAATACAAATGGCGCATCTGAATAGGTAACATGCAGAGTGTGCAAAACTATTGCCATGTGCTTTCTCAACCGTTCAAACCCATTTATGTGACAAGAAGTTTAACTTAACTAGACCGTATTACTACAATTATCACGAGAATTTGCAGTTGTTGCATGAACATCTATTTTTTGTATCTCTTAAGCGATGTTTGCCACCCACGTTTAGACCACGATCCATTTCTATATAGCAGTTCATACAATGAAAATAAATCAGAGCGGGCGACTCAAGTTGGGGAGTCCCTTGGCAGCGTGCGCAACCTGTTCGCAACGGATGAACAATGGTTTAGTTTCAGATATAAAGGTATGCGCATGAAGTTGTTTGATATTCTTGGCTAGTAAGATCATTTATGGGTCAATAGAGACCTGTTATGCTAACGACAACTAATTTGCATTAAAAGTAGTGCTACATGTCTGAATATGCTAGCAGTTTAATCCTTTTCATTGCTTATTTTGACATCATATATTTAAGATCGAGCAAAGACAGTCCTATATTTGCCCTGTCAACATTAACCGTAATTTCGTCAGTAATTTCTGCTATAAAAATTGTGTTCAACTTAATGTAAAAGCCTTATTTTCGGGGGCAGAAAATTTCCGTGGTTTTTGGTAAAGTTACACTTACGTGGATCGACCTGCACACGAAATTTAGAATCCATAGTAAATAAATGAATTCACTGAATTATTAGTTATTGAACTTATGGCTGTGGTGTGCAGTTAAATCATTCAATTTCGCTCGGGTTTAATTTTCGCGTATTTCGCGCTGCGACAAGAGCGCGAAATTCAACCCCAGCAAAATTAAACCATGTAACAGTGTTTCTTTATAGGAAAACACAGTTGCGTGAATTCATGCCCCCGCGACTTTGTTTTTTCGGGATTTGCGCGAAAATTCGTCCCCGCGAAATATAATGATACTGCAGTTATTTGTTTTGACCAGCAATTGTAGTACCCCTATCAAAGCTTGAATGATCACTAGAGTGAAGGTCCCATAAAGATCACACAGAAATTGAGAACACAAATGTAGACCACCTAATATCTTTTACCAATTTTACCCAGTACCAATTCCAATCTTATTAGCGGTGTTTCGCTGTACATAGTTCTGGGAAATGTTGATTTTCAGATTTTCCAAACTCTAACCTCTACTTTTAAATAAAATAATGCTGAGCCCACCAACACTTTTTATCGCTGATTTCATAGTAGAAACGTCTTAACTGTAGAAACTGCTCATGGTAGAGTTATGGGACATGCATGTGTTTAAAATAATGATCAATTGTTGGCATAAAGTGGCCAATTTAAAACAAAAACTAGGTTTAATTATTATTGTAAGAATGCGAGACAACATTTTGATTGACAGAAATGTTATAATAATATTATGTGTTTTTCATTGTAAATAACATATATGAGAAAAGTTAACTACTTCTAACTTCAGTATTCATGGCTATTTCGAGTGAATTTTTAATTGGTTCAATTTCCGTTTTGATAGTAAAGATTGTAGCGATTTTCGCTCGCTTTATGTAATACGGTGGCGCCGTTTTACATAAATAATATTAAACATAGGAATAAAAATGTAAAAGTAAAATGTATAAAAAAAAATCTTTCTGAAAACGTTTCTGTAAATATCAAACGTTGTTTGAAATAAAACTTCGCTGCATTTGTTTCTGAGGTTGCTTTTCTTAACGTGATTTAGATTTAGTTTTCTGCGTATTATAGTTGGATGAAATCTTTATACAACGAATAAAAATACATTTCAACGCTTATATCTGACAAAACAAACAGATCCCATACATTTGAATAAAAGCGAGTGAAGAAATAAAACTTCACGGAGCAGTTGTGCTTGCTTACATAAACGAAACTTATAATATTCATTAAAAAAAAGACATTGAGTTGTACATATCGAATGTATAAATTTGAATTAATTGGTCCTGAAGTAACATAACCTTGGGAAGATACGGCAGAAAACAATTCTATATCGGCCATGCATTGATATCATCCTATTTCACATTTTCGCTCAGTATATAAATCTTCCTTTTAATCTTGAGATTTTCAGTAACATGTTTTTATTTAGCGCATATTATCGTTGAACTGACCTGGGAACGTTATCTTTCACGCATGCGCACTAAATGTTGCAGGCGGAGTTTCACTTATCGCTTGATCGCTGGGAAGGTGGTCTTTACATTTCTTTGAATTAAAATGTCCTTATTAAGAAAAATAACGCTTTAAAATGATGCGTTTTTTTAAATTATTTTAATTATGTAGATAAGTTTATTTTAGTCTGCAGATTAGATACCCCGTTAAAATTAAAAATGTTTTCATTGAGAATATAACCCAACATTAAACCATTATTCGGGGTTAAAATATTACTTATGCTAATAAAACTTTTAAAACATGGCGGTCTCTAACAATACAGAGATTATTTGCACAAATGTAGCTACATGTAATAAGTGTCAACTTATAAACGTGTTTCGAAACACTAACTTTCTAAATAAGTTACATTTTAAAACGGCTTTTAATGGACATATATTTGTGATTAACATGCGAGCTGTTCTAAATTACCATGGCGCAATGAAGAACAAATTTTATTTTGATTTAGACTGCTCATAAGTCATTTGCACGCCAATTTATAGGTTAAAAAATTATTTTGTTCAATGGAAATCCAGTATTTTTCAATTTTGGGGGAAATTTATTTCTTTATTTCTCTACTAACGCGTCATGGAATGATTTCCCAGTATTACTAAGTAAATATGCTACCATGCTGAAAAAAGGTAGCTAGCTGAAATGTTGAATACATGTTCTTATATTAAAGTAAAAGATAACAAATTACAGCTAAATTCAAATAAATCTATTTTGTTTCATAATTCTACAGTTTATTGTCAAAATCATATTGATATTTAATTTCATAAATGCCTATGTATAATATACATGGGACATGATAAAATAAATTACTACAAAGAAGTCTTATTTAAATACGGATGTTCATTCATATAAAATAATCGCCAGGCTATTGGATATGTATATAGGTTAATGAATTTACGGACTATAATCAGCATAGCGCAGCGCAGCCGCGCGAACAGCTAAAGTTTTTGATTGCTCTGTCATGTATAAGCACTTACCGACTTAGTGGTTGAAATTATAATTGGTAAAATACTAGTATTCATTTTATAACAGGTTTCAATCCGTCGGGTTTCTGTCGACAGTTAAGAACGCGAATACACCTTCTGTATTTATTTCTGTAGTTCAATTTGATTATTAAAAAAATAGATAACTTAGTCTATTTAATTCTGTAAACAACATTTGTGTCAGGGTTTTCACATGCTTGGTAAATGTTCAATATAAAGCTTTATTTCCAAAAATAATAATGCAGTTCAGATGAGCGTTTTTCTGCTAATTTTTAAATTTAGTTCTAAGTTGAATGTATTATTACGCATGTAAAATCCCTCAAATTCCGGTAAATTATCTGCCTCGAGCAAACGTTACCATGACAACTTTTAGGGATATGGCCATCTTATCAGTTATAAAATTATCAAACCGCTTACAAAGTATGTGCAGCAATTTATTCTGCCTTTAAAGGGTAATAATGGTTGAAATTATTTTTAAGCCAATGAACCTTAATTCTCATTAAGTCGCGCGTCGGAAATGTGTTTAATAAAGGTCGATTTCCTCTATATAATCTAGTGAATCTAACAGCGAGAAGTGTCGATCGTGATCAGAATACACGGATGAGCGCGTTGATCTGGATATAAACTCTTTTGCCATGTTATGAATGATTTATTAATGAAGGAAATGGTAAAATGGAACTTCCACGGACGAACCCTTGTTTCTCATCCCAAGGACAGACTGCTACACAGGTTTTTTTTCCTAAGAATTAGTTTTTTCACATGGTGTTTTCAGAT
>JAZAYU010001397.1:0-51822 GCA_038501625.1 Corbicula japonica
TAATCTGTTTGTATCAGAAGATTATTAAGGGATTTGTTCAGAGATTTTACTTTCTGCGAATGATTGGTAATTGAAAATTAGTTAAATATGCACAAACAGTAAATATTTGCTCAACAACATCTTGCATGTTTAGTCTGACAATACGCTCCAAGTGATAGAATGTTTTTATCCGCTGAATTATCCGTTCAACATGAATTCTGGCTTTAGATACATACTCTGACCGTTTTGCTTCATTTTTTGTTATCTGCGGCCTATCTCTTCCTTCAAAATCTGGAATCACAAGCTTCACACCTTTTTTCTTTAACTCGTTGCTTAGGTTAAACCCTCGATCTGCCATGACATATTGTCCAGGTGACAAGTTGTTCATGAGGGTGTCACTTGTCAATGTAATGTTTTTGTCAGTTGCTCTGCCAAGCCTTTGACACATAATTTACAGCTAGACTTGGGGATAAACCAACAAGGAATTTAACAGTGTCATGATGTTTGTAGTTACTGAAAGTTTGTTTTCTTGCAGCCAAGTTTGAGGAGCGCTCACACATCAGTTCTGTACAATCAACAACTATCTTGAGATCTTCAAAGCTAGCATAGCAATCAGCTTTTTCATTGTCATTGCTTTGCATCTCAAACAGAAGTTTTAATTCCACACTTAGAAAATTTACCCATGTGCTGATCAGCCGTGAAATATGAGCTGGACTAGTGTTGAATGTCTGGGTCAAGTCCTCTTTAAAATGTTCAGTCTTTAATTTAACTAAAACAATGAAGAACTCTTCTTCCATAGAAAATATTCTCTCTGGGCCTCTGGTAGAAACTCCCTCCGATATGCTATTATCTTTTCCTCTCCAGTAGCGTAGCCCTGTTGGTCTAACTCTGGTTTTCAATTAATCGCATAATGCTGAAAACACACCATAGTTGGGCAGAGATGTATAAAACTGGAACTTTTCATCACTGTCTTTAACGTTTTCAAGTCGCAAACGACAAGATTTCAACTTTTCATTTTCAGTCTCCAATTTATGTAGCTTGCGTAAGTACTCGAAATGTTCACAGTTCTCCTCAGATTTGGTTTTAATGTAGTCATGGTCAGTTGTTTCCCAAACGGCTGTACCAATGCTGTCGGTAGTTCGGGGCGTTTTTGGTCTACCAGAACTGTTATTCTCTGACAGCAGTAACTTCCTCTTTACACTTGTACTGGATGCGGTGGTTGTTTTCATCCCTAAAAATGAACATAGACTAAAAGAATACAGACATGGTTTCAAGCCAGCATGAAATATCTCATGTTATTACACCTCACGTGATTAGTTTACTATATAGCATAATGTGACGTCACAGGGAGATAATCGCTACTGTCACATATGCGACAGCATCATGTAACTCTCGCGTGGATCTAAAAATAAATATCTTGGAAAGCCGATTACAAATTAACTTCTACGCATGCGTAATTGACGCCTCGGTTGACATTACTTCTCTCGGGTTAACATTTCGTACTGTTTCCCCCAATGGGATGTGATATTTATATAATAAATGCTGTTTCTTGGATAAACCATAAATTATTTAAAATGTATTAATTCACATGTTCTGATCATTTACTTAAAATAAGTATGCTTGCAAACCTTGAGTTAAGTAACATATATGAGATAATTCTATAGCTTTTATACATTTATTTAAATTTTGCAGATCAAAATGGGCAAGACGACAACTTGTTTCTTTTCTTAGGTCACAAATATAGGATATCTTATTTTTTAAAAAAAGGTGAAATCTGCATATCATGAATCGCCACATTCAGTTTTTACTTCCACATATAATAGAATCTCTACCAAAAATTAACCATTTGCTTGTTATATACGTCTTATCACATGGGCAAACTGTGTAGGTCCAGATCAGCAAGCAGATCATGATCTGGATCAACACCATTTGTTAACACAAAAAAATGAATCTAAGAAGTAAAAGATTAAATATTTCATAATTTGGATGCTTTTTAACTGTGATTTTACAGTTGTACATACCAGCTGATATGGCAGATCTGGTTTGACGTTTCACTGAAGAAATGCGTGGAAATATACTTGGAACATAATCAATACTCTTTGGATCCTTTGATACTGATCCTGTAAAAAAATTGCAAAACTTTTATCATAAATATAAATATTTTAATACTAAATTTACAAAAAAGATGAAAAGGGAACTTTGAAAGCCACCGAACACGACAAATATGAAAATACTGCAGGCTCGGTTTGATTGAGCCTGTTCATGGGCAGTAATGGGAATGCATATTACTGCCCACGCCGCCTAGCCCCGGGTTGAGCGCAACTCAGTAATTACACCAATAAATAGTACAATTTTGGACCATCCCAAAACACAAAACACAAATACAAACAACAAATGTATAATAAGTTTACTTGGGTGGATTGCTCAATTGGAATCCAAGTCTTTATTTCAAAGCAATTTAATAAATATATTGAAAAGATTTATTTTTGTTATGTCGGCTTAAAATCTCTACAGAGCTTGTGTTTTAGTATGTGTATTTGTATATTTGTATGTTACACATATTTATTATATGCCGCCGACTTTCAAAATAAATATTACTTGACATGTAGGAACTTACAAATTTCACAGGATTTCATGCCATATTCCACCGATTGAAATTATTTCTGCTGAAACCCTTGCTTTCAATATATAATTATAATTACAGAATAAACAAGCAAAGAAAGATTGTATGGAATTCTTTTTCTACTTACCGCCGACAAAGTGTTGTGAACATACTCTTGTATGCAATTTGGGTGTAAAAGGCACGACCTTTCCTTCTTCATCAATGGCATCACGTCTTATCCTTTGTAACCAAAGTTTTCTTAATTTCTCATCTTTTGGCAACCGGTAGAAAGAGATCTTTTTCCCAGATCGCTGACATTTCCCTCTTGAATTTGAACAACCTGGGACCCAGCAGAAAGCTCCCACATACCCCTTGTATCTGCCAGATATACGTGGCGAGCGTACTGATGCTGGAACATCCATTTCTGAAAATAAAACAGGTTTGCTGCATGGGATGTTAAGAAATGACATAAGAAATTCCAAAGTAATAAAAAATACCTTTTATACTATATTTACAGAAATGCGGAGATAACGTTTGTTCGGAAGGCGAGGTTTGCGAAGTACAAGGTAGGGATAACTCAAAATATATAACTTTACTTTTGCAAACTCATTTTTAAACAGGGGATAACTATGTGTTGTAGCTGCGAGTTCCCTTTTGATTCCAGATCATCCCATAGATTGGGTAAAATCTTACCAATAAGTTAATTAATTATTACTCATCTTTTACCAAATATGCCCCCACTGTGCATTCACGGATAATGTACACAACGGTTTGTGGAAGAGATCACGGAATATCGAAATTTTCCAGGATTAATCACCGTCATTGCAGTTGTGACATTGATCAGTTACAGAGCGTCTAGAGCATCAGGACCAAACAAGCATCCGGTGTTGCCGAGTTGCTTTTTAAACAACGATATTGATATATATTTTTTAATACAATTATAATCTTTTTGAAATTCACAGTAGCGCTATTTGTGCAGTGTGACGGCCGTAAAAACGTTCCCCGTACTTATAGATATCATTAAAATAACCCGTTACCGATGTCATGCAGTAAAGGTTACTTATATCAGGACTATCCGGTCACTCTTTCTTGGGGTAGTCCCGGCTAGCTCAGTTGGTTGCGTCGCCGGAATTGCAGGGCTAGGCGCTGTCGCAGGAACGGTGCGGGTTCGCTCCCAGCTAGAGGCACTATCATTCAGAATAACTGATTGGTATAAAACAACCTGAATGTGTCAAATAACAATTCTTTCTCAGATGTAGAGTATTCATATTGTAAACAATAAAATACGATAATTGTATGTAAAATATAACATTTTAATATTGATTGATTAATTGATTAAATGATTGATTTCAGTATAAAATGCATATCAACATGGTTTAAATAAAAAATATAAATTAGTTAACAATACAACAAATACATAATTTGATTAAGACTATTTGACATAGATAAGATTCACAATAAAATGACTTTAAATGAGATCAGTTATTATAAAATTCATGTATGTTTATAAATATCACATATTATTGCCATATTAAATACATTAATACCGAAGATGACACAAAAAAGGTAAAAAAATAGTTCCCTTATTTCCATTGTGGTCCTCAAAGTAAGCTTTTATTTTTACATTATTTCTTTTAAGTGTGATCGATTCGCGACTCTTGAGATTCTTGAAGAGATGTTATTATTTATTTGAATATATAATCATTTCATCAATTTTTCTTTTGAACAGAATGCCCGAGATTAGACAAAATTTTCGAAAACACAAAAATACTCGGCAATATGTTTTCTTGTGGGTATAAAGCAATTGTAAGATGCAGAGATGGGTACCTTTCAACCACGGGAAGTGACGTCATTTAATCCGAATGCATGAAAAACGGAACGTGGAGTCTGACCTCTACATTCAAATGTATCAAAGGTACCACTGTGGTTGCGGTAATGAATCTGAGACTGCTATCTCTACTTTGAGGCCCATTTACTCCTTTCGTAATTACACTGTCTTATATAAAAGAAAAGAGAAAAATATCAAAATCTCATAAACGTCAAAATGCAGTTCAATAAAACTTTGCACAGATCATTTTTAATAATGCATATTTGTTTTACATATGTTAAGAAAAGTTTTAACATTAAAGATAAATAATAAGATCTAAAATATCTTTTTGGCTTTTCAATGCTACAAGCGTCTTATGTTTTATATGTTTGTGTGTATTTTCATGCATCTTTGTTGAGCAGATGGGTGGGTTTTACATCATTTGTAAAGTTGACGCATTTTCGGCTAAATCAGACAACAATGGACTAGAGTGTTCATCTGTAAGCCAGATGAGATATAAACGCCGAAATAAACTCGAAGGGTGTAAACTATTGCTAAATACATGTTATTCTTGTAAATCATCGAGACAACAAACGTTACGAATTGTAATTTCCATAACGTATTAACAGAAGCCTTATTTAATGTTCATATTTTCTAGGTTTGAAAAACTGCAAGGAATATTATGAAAATGGCGATACAAGAACCGGATTTAAAACGATTTTTCCTGACGGTAAACGTATATTTCTTATTGAGTGTGGCGATTCCTGATATGCATATATTGCTTTTTTATTTAATCTGTTTCTTACTTATGTAGGACTTACAGCAAAAACAAAAACTTTTGGATTTTTCAAATTTCTGAGCAGAAATTTCCATTTTGAGCTGAACTTGTGATAGATAGTAAACATGTTTAATGGAATGTGTCTGCTCGTTTTAGCATGGTTTTAACAGATATTTCCTACTTTTTAATGCTTAATTAATTCCATCAACCTTATACAGCGTATTTCAAGATTTTATCTGAACAATTACATGTTGTTGAGACATGAACGCAGTTAAACAAGTATCATTACATGTTGTTTAGAGATGAACCCAGTTGAAGCATTGTGTGTGATGGACGTGGACGGGGGAGGCTGGACGGTGATTCAGAAGAGAGAATTCGCTTCAGACTTCTACAAGGGATGGAACGAGTACCGACGCAGATTCGGAGACAAGACTAATTTTTGGTTGGGCCTGGAGAACATCCATCTTCTTACCAAACAAGGTCGGTGGTGGCAGGCGTATTATCCTATAAACAATCCAACATTTTATTCCTTATCCGACAAAAAACATGAGATAAATAGGCGAAAAGGTTTACTCATACGTGTAACTTAACCAAGCATTGTTTTAAATTATATGAAATACCATTTATTAAGAAGAAATGATGTTCCGTTTTCAAGTCATTTTGTTGTTTGAGCATGCAATGGCATGGTTGCTATGATGACAAATAGACATACAGATTCGCAAGATTTTATATTTAATTTTAACATATTTTAAATAACATAACATAAAGTGAATTTTCATTAAATGTCAATTCCACATTTATTTGTGTCACAAAAACATAAATATTCATCAACACTGCCGAGGAATACAATCAAAACCACGGAATAACTGCGCGATATAAACCCCGTAAGATGTTGCACGAGGAACATCGCTGTCAAAAAACGGAAAATTTACAATATAATTAAAATCATCTCTTCTGTCATATATTTTAGTATTGACGTATCCATTTTGAATAGAGAGATTAAGATCAAGAAAGTTCGCTTGTGTATCTGAAGTGTTTGCTTTATCAAGATGTAGTTCATTAGGATAACTTTTATTAACCAGAGATGGCAAATGGTTATTATCTATTTTTAACAAATCATCAAGGTACCTCGAGGTGTTATTAAAGGATGTTATAATGTCATCCTGATGTTCGAAAAAATAGACATCATAAAATCTCTTTCATAACAGTATAAAAACAGATCAGCAACAAGGGGTGCACAATTAGTACTCATTGGAATGCTTATTACTTGTTTATAAATATAGGTACCAAATCTCACATAAAATGTGAGCGCCTTAATACGATCTTGACAGGTCCATGAAGTATAATTATTATAAGAACCATCTGAAATTAATGCCCTATGTTCATAACAAGCGATAAATGTTTTATTTTCTCTAGCAAAATTTGTTTAATTAGACTGGTTACCTTGTCACTTATCAAATAATGAGGGAGAGAAGTATACAAAGTTGAGAAATCATAAGAATACAAAAAGAACGCCTGAAAATTATTTGATTTGAGCTTCTTTAAAACGTCATTGATTTTTATAGATCAAAAGAAAATTTTTGCCAGTGGTTTTAAAAACGTTTTCGCAATACCTTATTACATGTTCTTTTGCAGCTGTAAGACAAGTTGTTAAGAGCACGGATAATTTAGTTGTTATACAAGAACTAGAGTTTGCAATAAATCTTGCTTTGCATGGTGGTTTGTGCATTTTAGGCAACGTTAAATTACGCGTGGACATGATCAGGAAGAACAATTTTCGTGCTGCAGCAAAGTATTCAGTAAGTACCCACTGCTAACAACAGCGTGTTGGATTATACTGTTGTAATGTAATAAATTAAAAAGATTAGCATACACTTATCTTGCTATATTTATCTTGTCTGGGTTGAAGGTTATAAAACTTAGATTGGAAACCAGTCACTATCTCAAGCATATGACTGGCTGAAATGGCGACTTGTCGAAAAGTCGCTTTTTCAGCCTATCAGATGCTTAAGATTTGAGACTGGTTTTCACTAAATTTTATAACCTTGAGCACTGATGTCTTCTTTAATGGCTCAGGATGGATCGCAATCGTATTGTCAATTGGTGTCAAATTGATTTGAGCTCAACACGGGACGGTGCTAGGCGGCGTGGACACTAATAAACATTTCCATTACTGCCCATAAACGGGCTCAATCAAACCAAACCTGATTTATTTTTATGTTTGTCATGTTCGTTGGCTTTCTAAGGTACCTTTTCATCTAGAGAATTAAGTAATCGTCTTCTTCTTTAATGCACAGAGTCATTCTCTGAATAGTATGGCCATGCAAAAGATAATGGTGCTAGACCTCCTAGGCTACTCAGTCCACCCAGATGTAACCTAGCAACGTGCAAAAAGGTGCAAAGACCTAACATCTTAAGTCCGTTAGACTTCAGTATACTCAGACAACCTGACAAGCCATTGGGCAGGAAATAACAATGTAAGTCAGTTAAGGACAGGATAATATCAATTAGCCTTGCACCAGCTAAATGGTTTATTAAAAACACTGAAATACTTATTATCTCCTTTTTATTCATTTCATGTTCTTTTTTGTACTGATATGCTGAACAATATTTCTGGGAGATAAGGGAAGTAAAATGCATGTGAGTAAGGTACCTGCAGGAGTTGCTTTTCTTGGAGGTATTGACGATTATTGTATATTAAGTGACACGAGAATATATAACAGAACATAGGGACGGGAGCCAGTCTAAATATCAATATTTATCATGTGATGTAAGGGTGGAACACGGATGCAGCCAGCGCTGCCCAAAATCCTGGGATCGTGTAGGCGCTTACTATATGGTTCTTCAACCTCTTTTGATATTTGCTTGTACGAGCTTGGTTTGCATACTACCCATCTACCTTGTTATCTTGTATGTGTTAATTCGTTTATAAGTTATTAATGTAACATTTTATAAAGCATCAGCCCTACATTGTCTCAAATGCTATATGGTACTGAATAATGATGATATTAAAAACAGTTCTTGCGTTTGTCATAAGTAAAAAGTTGAAAGTAGTTTATTACTTCAGGATTTTCGCATTGGAGATGAATCCACGAAATACACACTGTCTGTTGGTGGTTACGGCTTCGATCCGACATTTGCTGATCCAGGCGATTCCCTTATCCGACATCATAACAGAATGGCATTTACTACTTTTGATATGGACAACGATTTCTATAATTCTTCCAAATATATTAACAGCTGCGCTGTTTTGTTTAAGGTATGCAGTGCTACAGTTATTTCTTGTGTAATCTATTACACTTTTTCACATTATAAACTTATTAAAATGATAAACATGTATTTTGAAAATATATAACGTATCTGTTTTACCGACGGTACTGCACTAGCACTAACTATATTAAAACACATTTTATTGATCGTATTTTGTGTTATTGATGACACCCAATCAATACGAATGATTAAGGGCTTACTCCTTTTGTCATAGCACTGCCATCGATTAAAAAAGACATATATCAAATATCTCTTTGTAGTCCAAAAACACTGAACAAATCTATGTTATTATTGTACGCTGTATTTGCTTAAGTTAAGAAAAGTAATTACACTAAAGTAAAAAGTTTGACATAAAACTTCCATTTAATACTATCTACAAAAAGAAGTGAAATTTGGAAAAAAAAAATTTCCACATCCAGTAGACACAGCAAAAAGTAGAGAGGAGAAAAGAACATGGTTATACAATGATCATGTTGAAAATGATGTCGTTTATAAAAATAAATAAAACAATAACATGTTCGTAGGTGAGTTATGAAAATTATCACAATGAACATCAAGTATACGATGAAGGTTATGAAAGTTATCACAATGAACATCAAGAATACGATGAAGGTTATGAAAATTATCACAATGAACTTCAAGTATACGATGAAGATTATGAAAGTTATCACAATGAACATCAAGTATACGATGAAGGTTATGAAAGTTATCACAATGAACATCAAGTATACGATGAAGGTTATGAAAGTTATCACAATGAACATCAAGTATACGATGACTGTTATGAAAGTTATCACAATGAACATCATCTTTACGATGACTGTTATGAAAGTAATCACAATGAACTCAAGTATACGATGAAGATTATGAAAGTTATCCAATGAACATCAAGTATACGATGAAGGTTATGAAAGTTATCACAATGAACATCAAGTATATGATGAAGATTATTATGATGAATTCTCACTTTCGTTAATTGTTTGTGGCGTCCATTTTGAAACTGAATATTGTAATAACGTGCTCTCTTTTTCTCTCTACTTTTTGAATGTGTGGGAAGGCTGTGTCTGCCGGATGTAGCCATTCTTGATATGCTTATTTCACTTTTTTAATTTGGGTTATTGTCTGAAATTTTAGGGAATGATAGGGAAGTGTTTGTTTTTGTTTTCAGGGCGCCTGGTGGTACAACAAATGTCATTATTCAAACTAAATGGGGAATATGGAAATGACCTTTATGGTGAAGGAATGAACTGGGCAAGCTGGACGACTCATAACCAGTCGTTAATTTACACGCGAATGATGATCCGTCCTAAATAAAAGTTGTTCGCCTTGATAATAGCATGTATCATACAATATACAAACCACAAAGTATATACTTCAACATATATCTTAAGACATACTACCAGGTTATACACTACTAATTCAATTTCCATAGACTTCCATTATAACGTTTCATCAATTTCTGAATTTACTATTGGGTCAAGCCCTTAAAATCATACAATTCTCAAGAGAACCAACCTAGACACACCATGAAATACCAATTCCACCATAGCATGACCGATAAACTTTTTCTGCATTTAAGCCAGAAGTGTATCACCCCAGTCTCTGCGGAACTTTGTTAACATTCTGTCAAAAATGATAGATATTTTTAAAGTTGAATTCCACTTTTTTTTCATTATCAATTTTATATTATTTGTATTCAAATTACTACAAAATCATTATTATTTTCTCAAAATAATTTTCTTTTTAAATATTTATTTTCATTTTCTACCAATCAGGCTTGACTTCCTGTAACTAGTCCGCAAATTCCCTACACAAAATTATTTAGAGGCCTGATCACCAATATCTAGTGGTGTATAACCTACCACAAACATCATTTGCTTTAAACAAATGAAATTTCTTATGGTGATTCTGTCCAAATGCGGCGGTAATAAAACGTGCTAACGATACAAACAGTAAAATTATTTGAAAAATCAACGTAAACGAAAATTCGGATATTGGCTTGTTTAGCTCAGACAGAATTTTATTTTAAAAACTATTAATGAGATGTCATCGTGAGTTCCGAACCACGGTCTAGGAATATGAAGCCGTGCGTTGCGCCAGTCTCTTAGGTAAATAACGAAGACAAGGTCGTATTGATGCGAGATGGCAATCTTATCAACTCGGCGATCTCCGGAATTATGAAAATGCCTTGTAATAACGAGGACAACATAGTTCAATGTAGTATTGATGCCAGATGAAAGTATATTTTATGTCCTTTGCAAAACAATGCATTTTTGTTCTTTGGCGTGACGATTCAATGCAGGTTTTAGATATATTGAGTATACAAATAAAAGTTGCGTATCACTGAAAAGCATTCATTTTATAGAAAGAGAAGAATATCAGGACATTATGAATTTTAATATCGATGAAATGTCTTAACCTTCTCAAGGAAGAAAAAAACGGAGTGACAAAGAAAAAAGGCGGTTGATTTTTACACTGGATTTTCTTTTGTTTTTTTTATTAGTTCAAACGTAATTTTAGATTATTGGTAGTTTTTAATTACAATTCGTATATGCGTTAGCGCTTTAGTGTTATAAACTTCGTTGTAATCCATTTTCAACATGATCAAAATCCGCGATAAATATTCAAATTTTTTTTTTTATTACTTTTTATTCTCTAAGTACATAGATAATACAATATGCAAAAGAAATCATAATTCATATGTAATTAGAATTAGTATTTTACAATATTTGAGAAGATGCAATCTTTGTCTATAGTCAATATAAAAGTACTTAAAGTTTTTCTTTAATAATATATAACTTGTTAGTCATAATAACTAATATTCATTAATATTAAGGAGGGGCAGAGTGAAAGAGGAAAAAAGGATAGAGAAAGGATAGGAGAGAGAGAGAGGAGAGAGAGAAATTGTGTCTTTCTGTGTTCAAGAATTGATTTTAGTATAAAACAAGTAAATTTTAAGTATTAAGATTGATAAAATTATTCCATTTTGCCTGGAAAATATGCAGTCTGTCTCTAATGCTTGCAATGTGTTGTTCAACCTTAATTCTTTGATCTAGGTAGGTAATGAAGTGTTCAATTGTAGGTCTGGTTTTATTATATTTGTTTTTCGAAATAAAGTATTTTGATAGTAAGATAATAAAATTAAGAACCGATGTATTATAGTTAAAAAGATCTTTTGTGATCCCAAATGTAATTAATGTATAGTCTATCTTGACATGTAAGTTTTTTGTTTGTAAGAATGACATCAGGTCCATCCAAAATTTTTGAACGCATTGGCATTCCCAAAATAGATGCTTTATTGTTTCGGTTGACATTAAACAAAAATCGCATATGGTTGACTCTGTAAGTTTACATTTATAAAGGAACGTGTTGCTTGGCACAATTTTCCATAGATACTTATATTGATATTCTCTAAGTTTTGTATCAATTGTGCATTTTAACGGAATAATAAATATGTGTTTCCAATCGAGTGTCATGTTATCAAATTCATTTTTCCATTTTGCAAGTTTTGTTTCTACGGGTTTTTTCTTTATTATTTGTATGTTATATATTAGTCGAGTAACCTTTGTATTTGCTGTTATTCTGTTTATCAAATAATCTATATTCTGTCTTGGTGGCTGTAGATTTATAAGTTCCGATTTCCACCGTTTTTGAATTATATTCTTAATTTTATAGTATTTAAGAAAATCTCCAGCATTTAAATTAAATTTTGTTTTTAGTTGTTCAAACGTGAACATGGTTTTGGTGTCAAAATCAAAAATATGCCCTATGTTTATTATGCCTTTCCGAAACCACTGTTTATAGAAAAACAGTTGATTTCCAGTTTTAATCTTACTATTGTTCCAAAGAATCTCTTCACTAATAGTGAATTGAGTTAAGTCAAAGTTGACTGTGCTCCAAGCGTATATTATATTTTTAAAAAAATTAAATTTAATATCAAGGGCTTTAACATCTTTACTTTCAATATTACACTTAAAAACCAGCATACCACCATATCTTGTCAATTCATTTAAATAAAGGTGTTTCCATTTTGCCTCGTTGCCATAAAGAAGTCTTTTTACCCAGCTAGCTTTCAATGAATTCAATGATGATTCTATGTCAATCATTTTTAGACCCCCATCCTCGTAGTTTTGGATAATAGTATTTCTCGAAATCTTATCGGGTTTGTGATCCCATAAAAATTGAAACATCATGTTTCTTATGTCATTGATCATAGTAAGAGGTGGGTTGCTTAAAACTGTTAAGGGATATATTAATTTAGGCCAAGCAAACGTTTTGAGGACTGTAATTTTCCCATACAGTGAAAGTTTCCATTTTTTCCAAAATTGTAAAGTGTGTGAGAAGGCTTCTATTTTTGGTTTGATATTTAATTCTATTTGCTTTTTAATGTCATTCGAAAAAATAATACCAAGAGTGGAAGCAATTTCTGAATTCCAATTAAAATTTTTGTTGGGACAGTACGCTAAATTAACAGAACGCATTGAGCCTAGTTTTAACACTGTGCATTTTGATTCATTTAAACATAACCCTGACACTAAACTGAATTTGTCAATGGTATCAATTAGATTTTCAAAAGAGTTTTTTGTACCATTTATAAAGAAACTAGCATCATCTGCGAAAAGTGTCTGTTTAAAATGGATATTATTTATCGTAATACCTCTTATATTTGGATTGTTTTCAATAGAGTGCGACAAAAGTTCAACACAGAGAATAAACAGATAAGGAGAAAGCGGACATCCCTGTCTAACACCTCTTTTAACACTAAAAAATTCTGACATATGACCATTATTAATAATAGACCCCTTTGCATCACTGTAAAATAATTCTATCCATTGAACAAGGGATTCTCCGAAATTAAAGTACCTTAGACATTTAACCATGAAGTTGTGATCTAAGCTGTCGAAAGCTTTCTTGTAATCTGCAAAGAAAATTAAACCTTCTTCATTTTCATCGTTAACTTTGTTAATAACTTCATTTATTACTCTTATATTTTCACCGATATATCTACCTTTTATAAATCCAGTTTGATCAGTACTTATTAGTTTTTCTAAAACTGTTTTTATTCTGTTTGCAATTGCTTTTGCGGAAATTTTATAATCTATGTTCAACAATGATATTGGTCTCCAGTTATTGATATCGGTTAAACTTTTATCTTTTTTGGGTATTAATGTTATAAAACTTTGTTTTTGCAATTCCGATAAGAAACCGTTTTCATGTGAATAATTAAGCGAGTTTATCAAGTATTGTTTTATATCGTGCCAAAATATTTTATAAAATTCAACAGAAATTCCATCTGATCCTGGACTTTTTCCATTTTTCATGTCTTTAAGAGCATCAATACATTCTTTTTCATTTAGTTTACCATCACAGGATTGCTTTTCTTCATTGTTTAGAGTTGAGTGATTGTTGGGGAAAAAATAATCATTATCATTGATGAATTCATCTTTAGTATAAATTTTTTCATAAAAAGACTTAATATAAGACAAAATATTTTGTGTACCATGAATTTCAATACCTACTTCAGTAGTCAATGTGTTTATAGTTTTTGCTTCTCCATTTTTCTTTTCCAAGTTTGCAAAATATTTAGAACATCTTTCTGCCCCTTCTACCCACTCAGCCTTTGACCTAATTAAAATACCTTTTGTTTTTTCATCTAAAATAGTTTGCATTTTTTCTTTTTCAGTTTTTAAATTCTGGATTAATTCATTATTATTGGGGTCATTTAAAATACTTTGCTCTAGTTTGTTAATATTCTGTTCTAATATAAGCTGTTCCTTATTTTGAGATTTTTTTAATTTGACTGAGAATTTGATTGTTTCGTCTCTTATTCGCCCTTTTATTATTTCCCATAATATCATTGGATTAGCTTCCTTATTAACTTCTGCAATTTCTATAATTGATTTTTTTATATTTTGCTGATATTCATTATTAAGCAAGAACGAATTATTCATTTTAAAATATCCTGGTCCCCTTTCTAATTTAGATGTGTTTAACTCAAAGACAACAAGAGAGTGGTCGGAGCAATACCCGGTAGATATATAGCATTTTTTGCTATTATTTATTAAGTTAGAAGAAATCAAAAAGTAATCTAATCTACAAAATATAGTTGGTTGGGTATTTGAATGCCAAGTAAATTTCATTTTGTTAGGAAAGTTAAGTCTCCAAATATCGTGTAGGTCGTTGTTTTCTATTAATGAATTTAGTTTTTGTGAGCATTTTATATTTGTATTTTTTCGACCGTTAAGCTTATCTACATTAAAATTAAGGACTGTATTAAAGTCTCCACCGACAATAAGAGTTTGGTCGTTATGTGAAATAACAATTTCATTTAAAATATTAAAAAATTCTACATCATCATCATTAGGACCATAAAGATTAATCAAAATATAAACGTTACTTTGTATTTCCAGTTTTAACATTTGTAATCTACCTTCTATTATTTCTTTATACTCTATCAATTTATACTGAAAGCCTTCTTGTATCAAGATGCCAACTCCTTTACTATTTGAACTGTTGCCACTTAGAAACAAATCGCCTTGCCATTCTTTGTCCCATTTATTATTATCACCTGCTTTGCAGTGAAGCTCTTGCAGGAAGCAAAACGAAAAGTTTTTCTCTTTGAGAAATGTAAACATTTTTTTTCGTTTTTCGAATGATGCTAGTCCCTTCACATTAAAAGTACAAAAGCTAACGGATGACATATCTTTTTAAGATTAAAAAACACAGCATTATCATGAGTCGAAACAAAAGCCATTTTGAACACAGAAAGAACAGAAAGAAGATAGAGATAGAGAGTGAGTCTGTACCCTTGATCATGTTTTTTGGAGAGGATTGAGAGAGATTGGTTTCATAATTATTTTGGTTCAGTAAAAAAAGCTGCATAACATTACAAAAAAAGTACATTATATAATCAAGTACAATTAATAACAATGTGTGACTTCTAAGTAGCATAACGGTTCTCTAGGAAGCAAATACATTTTCCAGAATCACTTTTAAACAAAAAACACATTTTACAATTTATGGTAACCTTACTGTCCGTTAACTGTTATTTTACTGAAAACTAAGATGGCGACATATTACATTCTTTTACAATCAAACAGTAAAAATTTTCAAATATAGTTGTTGAGATATAACATCACCAGTGTATTAACATTACCCAACAAAAGTATATGTGTGTCATGCTTCGTGTACCAAAATAATGCATGCACATGTAATAGTATTTTGATTTTTCTTAAATCTGGTAATATACCAGTACCTATTGACTTGTTTGTTCAAACATTTACAGTTTGCCAACTTCCTATTCGGTAAACAAATACTGTATAAATTTATCTTGTAATATACAGTTGTGTTAATTTGTATGTTCAAGCACTATCCGATTACCAATATGCTGTATGGCAAACAAATATTGCTTAAAAACATCTTGCCAGCAATTACTTTTTTCATGTAATACATGTATGTGCATCATATGTACCATGTTTTTAACAGTTGATATTTTATTATTACATTTCTAGTGTATTTACACCATCCAACAAAACTAACATAGCACGCCTTATGTACCAATAATGATGCATGACGTACATACAAAAAGTTAGTTGTTTTTTTTTTTAAATCTAATAATAAAACATGTGTATTTATTTTGTTCAAACATTATCCGTTTATCAATATGATGTATGGTAAACAAATATTGTCCAAATTTATCTCTCCAAACAATAACAAGTTCAAACAATAAACGATAATTTTATTATTGAACGTGTCATTGATAATATACATGTCAAGTTGCGTGTTCAAACATTATCCGTTTACCAACATGCTGTATGGTAAACAAGCAATGCCTAAAACCCATCCCGACATATATTCAGCAGCTGATATTTTATTAATACATTTCTATTGCATTTACACCATCCGACATATATTCAACAGCTGATATTTTATTAATACATTTCTAGTGTATTTACACCACTCAACAAAGGTTAGGTGTCGCGCTTCAAAAAAAAGTACAAAATTTCTAGTGTATTTAATCAGAGGATACGTGTCACAGCTTTTGTAACACTTTTAATGCATGAACATATACAAGTTTACCTAGTTGATTTTCTTAAATCTAGTAATGCAGATGTTAATATGTGTGTTTAAACATTACTGTACAACATGCAATATTGCAAAGCCAGCAATGCTCAAACATATCTTACCATATATTCAACAGCTGATGTTTTATTACTACATTTCTAGTGTATCTACACTATCAAAAAATGTTAAGTGTCACACTCAACAAAAGTATGAAATTTCTAGTGTATTTTATAAAATGATTATATCAAACATTTATGATTTCCGCCAGTTTAAACAATAATGAAAGGTACTTTTGATTAAAACTATTTTGAAATTCGAAGTGTGCACTTCAGTGAGAAGACGTATAGATTAATCTATTCAAATGAAAAACGAAAAGAGGTAAAAGGAGTTTATGACTGAAAGGAGGTCATTAGTACAAAAACAATGAAACTTGTTTATATTCATTTTATGGAGAAAAAATAAAAACTTAATGTAAATAGAAAAACAATACTTAAAATAAACGCTTTCTGCATATATACTTCAAATTGGCAATCTCTTCTATAAAGATTGTGTTTTCCATTTACTGCAGTTCAAATTTGGTTTATGCATGTAAAACATATAAATTTATAAATATACATGTTCGTCTGTGTACCCAAACATTAATTGATTACTATTTTCATTTGCATATAATATACATATAATGTATACTTAAAACTAGTCATATACATGTTGGTTTATGTGTTCAAACATTATTTATCAACATAGTGTATGGTAAATAAATATTGTTTAAACTTATCTTGCCATCACAAAAGGTTACATGTAACGCTCAGCAAAAGAACCATATTTCAAGTGTATTAAATCACCTGACAAAAATTATGTGTCACGTTTTCAAGCATCAGTATTGATGCATGCACATATACAGGTTTACATTAATTATTATCGTGCCATATATTTAACAACTATATTTCTAGTATTTTTGACAACAGAGGTTCTGTGTCGCGCTACATGTATCAATAATGATGCTTGTGTATATATAAGTTAGATAATTTTCTTAAATCTGGAAATATACTGTTAATTTGTGTTCAATCAGTGTTTGTTCAACAACATACAGTATGTTGAACAAATATTGCCTTTAGAAACATATATGTTCCAAACAATTACGTTTGCTTATAGTATATACACTTTAATGAAGTAGTTGATATTTTATTATTGAGCGTGTCAACAAAATAACAAAAATTTCCAGTTTATTTAAACCACACAACATAAGATACGTGTCACGCTATATGCACCAATATTGATGCATATAAATGTTAAAGTTATTTCATTTTCTTATCCATCTGTTTCTCCTTCAGTTTTCTCAGGCCAACTAAGTTCAATCCAGTGTTGGAAATCTTTATATTTTACTTCATGGATGGTATCCGTCTTGTCCTCATAAAGAATTTTTCCATCGCTGGACCATGCATTTTTCACCTCGTCTGGAGTTTTAAATCTCACACATTGAAGTACATGATTGTTCAAGCTGGTGAGATCCTCTGTAATAAAAATACCACTGCCTTTCAATAATTTTCTATTTCGCAGAATGAAGTCTTTTGTCATCCTGGAATTGAATTTTACAATTATTTGGCGTTTACCGTTCTTAAGTTTACCTAGACGATGAGCTACGTCTATGTCACCTCTGCTTATATTTAGCTTTAATGTTTTGAATTTTTCATTTAATGTTTCACATAATAATTTTGTTGTGGCTTCAGCAGATTCTTTTTCATCAGCTTGCGCAATACCGTTTATCCTCAAATTGTTTCTGCGGCCGTATTGTTCAAGGTTATTCAGTTTTTGTTCATAATTACTTTGTTTTAAATCTAACTCTCTACGTAAATTTTCATTTTCAGTTTTCTGGTTCTCGAGATCTCTTTCAATATTTTTCAGATCTTCTTTTAATTTATCATTCTCCAGATCCTTATCAAACAATTTACTTTCAAGGATATCTATTCTTTTTGAAACTGACTGCAGAAGATCTTCTTTAAGTTCAACAAATACACTTTTTATTGTCTCTCGCAGCGAACCATCATCCTTTGTCATGACCTGCGATAATTGTTCATTTATTTTTACTAACTGCTTCTGAATTTGTGCAAAATCCATGTTCATGCTCATGTTAATGTTAGTGTTTTCAAATTCCTCGTCTCCTTGTTGTTTGGTCTGTTTGGCTTTCTTTTTCTTTGTTTTCGATGTATCTGTATTTGACTGTTTTGTTTTTGTGTTTTTGTTAATAGGACTCTCAATTTCACTTAAACTAGAACCTTCGCTTCTCTTCCTTTTTTCTCTTAAACTTAAATCAATGTCTGTTTCACTGTTATATTGAGTTTTACATTCTGCCATACTTTTTTTCCAGTAGTATAATTTCACATTCCGGTAGCGACAGCTTTGTATCCGATCACCTTTCTATTTGGCAAACAATTGGTTATTGTATCACGATATACAGTTATTTTACCGTAACCCGGTTTTACAGGTAGCTACCTGATAAAAAATGGCGACGGTCATAGAAGTCAATTATTTACCTGGACATATCTTTAAAACTTAAATCCTCAATCCTCCGTTCCACAAATTTCTAAAATCCAGACCACATTTTAATGTCCGAATATCCAGGAACAAAACTAACACAAAAATTAGTCTCGTATTTTGATTTTAACACTCGAAATAACAAGTTTTTCAAAATTTACACATTTACACATTTTACGTCTGACTGAAAAAAAAAACTAATGGATTTTTACCCGAAAGAGGCACATTTATTCGAGCCTTGCACGTGATTACAGCCTTACCTCTCTCAGAGGTAGTCAGGCTTCCCAAATGTCTGAGTTTCTGAGGCGGAAGTGCACAATATTTCACGGGCTTGGGCATATTTAATAAAGTATTTGAACAGAAAATGATACTGTTAGATTATTTTGTTTCCAATATAAATCTGTTTTAATATGATAATTGAAACAATTTAATATAATTTCATAACAACAGAAATGCATAATACAAATACATCTATGCTATAGTTGATGTAATCAGACAATTTTATCCTATTTCGAAAGCGTTTTCAATTTTTTTTTTTAATTTCCAAAGCAAATTGTTTCTATGTGTTGTAGTTCCATGTATAATCAACAGATAAAGTGCAAAACATTCATATGTCTTTTTAATATTTTTTAACAAGGAAAGAAATTGTAAAATCTAAAAATAAATATAAAATTGATCGTTGCAGACCTGTGCATTCAATATTAAATAACATATTTATATGTTTTTTTGTAAGCTGCTAAGCATTTGTAATAAGAACAATATAAACTAAAATGTCAGATTATGTTATATATTTTATTTTGTGCATCCCACGAAAGGTCCCATAAAACTATAAAAAGAATCATAACATTTCTTATTAATTTCATTTTATATACAATCTAGGTAGAAGCGAGTATTCTCCCCAAAATTCATTTTTGAAATTTAAGACAGTCTTCGCCATTTGCAACGTTAGTCGTGATACCCTTAATTCGTAAATTTGTGAAACCGGAAACTACCGCAGTCGTTATTTGCAATTTTAGTGACCCCACAACGTGCGCGCCGTTTGCATATTGTAGGTCTCATTTCAGGGTTGATTTGTTTTACAAAATGTAAACGTTTGGTATCATTTGTCACATGAGAGACTTTTTTTATAACTTTTGAATCAACTTTTGCCGGTCGCCAGTCAACTGCCGAGTTTGCAAGTTTCGACCATGTGACGCAAACGGTGTTCGCGTAAAAATCATTAAGTTGTAAAATCGGAAACAACCGCTATCGTCTTTAAATGAGGCAAGCCACGGAAAAGTTACCTTCGGTCATTTTAAGTGATATTTTATTTTTTTATTAAATTTAGAATTATCTTACAACTATAAATCAATTTCTTATGACTAAAATGGGATTTTGTTACACATTTTGACAACAAATTGGTATTTTCACCGTGAAATGCATAAGAAGTAATGTCGTCTTTTCAAATTTATGACGTGATATCAAAGATTGACGTCAACAGTGACGCGCCCCAAATACATTATTTTCACAATTCTTTGAAACCTTCTTTGTCATTAGAAAATAATATTCTTTGCATTCAAGATCGTCAACAACTGATGTGACAAATTCGTATTAATACAAACCCCAAAATAGCCAAACGTTTACGTCCTGTTTAAAATTTGTTGTGATATAAGAATGAATGACACATGCTACCCTAAGTCTACGTGGGTTTGTATATTAGTTCGTTTAAACGGAATAATGTGCTTTGAGTGTAAGACCTGTAAATAGACTTCCCGATATAAACTATAGTACACATGACATGTTTCAAAAGGCTTGCAATCATAGCTGGTACCATTTGATAAGGGGTTAACTCAGAAGCAGATCATACTCTATATACATTGTAAATAACAAAATAAACTAACATAAAATGTGTTGATTATCCATTTAAGGTTTTATTAAAAGAATACTTGCTATAATGGTGTGGGTGGGGTAATTGTATACACAATTTTAAGGTTGTATCATCAATAACGCATATTCTTCAATATAAAATGTCTTCTAAAATATCTTAATTAATGTTTAGAAGAGTTATGTGAAATATATGTATAAAGATTTACAAGTGATATGAACAGATAATTTTCTTAACTCATAAAATAGGGAAAAATCGTAAATAGTTCTATTTTCTTTGTATATTTTACCAACAAAAATGTCTTAAATTACATATTAGTCCAATATTATGTGCTAATAACACATCTTAAATAAATAAAGGTTGCTAGATCTTATAAAAACTAATGTTGACACTAAAATTTGGACTGATATCAATGCAAATCGTCATTATATCTAAATATTTTATAGTTGACTTATAATTCTATATCATAGTTATCTCCCTTATTTTTTCAGGGTTCGCAAAAATAATTTTTGCAGGCCACCTTATTTCATTGAGACATACCATAAACTTCAATAAAATCGAGAAATAAAAAGTATATCTTGTCGGCCATACCTCGAGAAAATTTTCAGCCTAAGAATCTAGACTAAACCCACTTAAAAACCGCATAATGATGACTCGATGTTTTACGACATTAAGTGACCACGGCTATTTAAAGCATTTTGAGGTATTATTTTTGTCATTAATTCATATATTAATTATAGTAATAATAATAATATGGTTGACTGTTTACCACAAAGGCGCGTAGTTCTACAGTAATTAAGAACTTTACAGGTTGAAGTAGGTCTTTCATCGAAGATTTTGTGTTGTATAACCTTTGTATCAAATATCTACAACGTGTCTTTTCTTCCTAGAGGTCCCACGATAAGTTTTCAAATATGACGTTAATTAAGATAACATCCATAATCACAAACTAAGATTTATAGCATACTATTATTTTAAAAAATCTTCATAATAGACATATGTAGCTTTAATCAATCCGTTGGTATATACAAGTTTAAAATAACAAGACAGATTATTTTGTTTGATTGAATTATGATGTGGCCTTCTTTATTACTTTAGAATGGGAATAAACTTTAGCACGCTAACCCTTAGTTTGCAAATTTAAATAACTTAGTGCCATTATTATTTCAGTTGATATACCTCAATTAATATTTGCGATTAAATTTCAAATTAACAATCTAATATTGCAGCGTTGTGTGAAGAAATTTCGTGGTCCAAAAATTCATATGGAAGCGTTAAGATGCTTTGAATGTTTCCCGATAGTTTAACGCAATTTCCCGTTGCAGTACAGTACTACAGAATTCTTAAGTTGGCTTTAGTAAAACACATTATTTATTCTTGTTCAAATCGTTCGACGGGATATTCAGTTTATCCAGTCGGCTCAGTGATTTTCACTCATATATTAAAGTTTCAGTCTTATTTCCATAATAAGAAAAACATATTACACTTCTGCATATTTATGTTCAACATAAAGCAGTACCGCAAACTTGAAAAAAATAACAACAACAACAACAACAACAACAACAAACACGTGTTACAGAAAAGATGTTGAAGTCGAAAACTACATTATACCGGGACGCGCCAAACATGCTTCACATTATAAAAACAGGGGGCAAATTATTTCTGAAAAAAGTAATATATGCATATCAGGAAGAGCCACACTCACAAAATACAGTCTCCCCACGCAGCGAAAAAGAAGAAAGAGAGAGAGAGAGAGAGAGAGAGAGAGTGGAGAGAGAGAGAGAGAGAGAGAGAGGGAGAGAGAGCATATTTGTTATATGTCTGTCAATGCAAATAGGACGCCACAAACAACTAACGAAAAAAGAATCTTTGTGGATACCGCCTTGGAACGGTCAGTGGCTAAACAAATTGCCACTTGGGGTTTAAACCAGGTTCTTGGGTGCACTAACCTCACACTTGCCCCAACCGGTTCTCGTATCATAAAACAAGTACAAGTTGTCTTGGTGAGATAATTCCAACCCACCCATCGGCTCAACAATGTTGCATGCAAAAGCACGCATACATATAAAACATAAGAAGCTAATAGCATTGCAAAGCCAAAGGGCGGGTATTCAATGATCTTACAGAGACCAGAGCACCTGGAGTAAAATCAGCAAGAACACGATGACAGGGATAAAAGAAACAAATCGAGCTTCTAGGTTTTTTTAGAAAAGATTTCCCATTTGACATTACTGAATATTTTATTAACCATGCTCTCTCCCCCTCTCTTCTTCTTGACTGTGTGGGGAGGCTGTTTTTTCTGAATGTGGCGATTCCTGATATGCATGTTTCACCTTCCCATAAACCTTCATAAACTCTTAACCCCCTGCCACTGTCGTTCAATCAAAGAGGTAAGCAAAATGATTAACTGTAGATGGGTTAATCACCAGGCCTGCAGAGCGTTGTAAAATATCATATTGGTAACCTTTCTTTTTAAATTTACGGTTTTTACGAATAACCGGAAGAAATTAACATTGCCTTTTATCTTCTTAAGTTTATAGATTAAATCTCCATAAAAACCTGGCTGTGAAATACCTATAAGATACAAGAAACTTTATTTAACGTCGGTTTTGTGCAATAAAAAAACATTAGCTATAAACTATTTTCCGACATAACAGAGATCATTTAACACATAGGCATAAAAAGACAATCAACGAAACCTGTAAAAAGAAAGTTACGACAGTTACATTAGAAAATAAAACACAAAATTGATAAGACTGACGTTCTAACATATAAAGTACATCACACAGGTAGCACATAAAATCACATAAAAATTATATACATTTACACATGATACATGTACAGGTCTGACCAGTCCAGGTCTGGATCATTCTGGTAAACTCCTTGTAGTTGTCCCATGTTCTTACATGATTTGGTAGATTGTTCCAGACCCGGGCTGCCTCAAACCTGAACGATTTCTTACCATATGTAGTTGTTCGTACTTTTGGGACTAAAATGGTATTACAGTTTCTAAGAGCATAATTTGATTGTTTGAATTCAACAAGATCGTGTAGATATGGGGGAGATAAACGTTAAAGGCATTTATATGTTTCTATTGCTATAGTTCTAATTCTAGCAAGATGCAAAGTGGGCATGTTTACTTTTTCTAGTAAATCTTCGTAGGCTGAATTAAAATCATTAAAAACAATTCTAAGTGCACGGTGTTGAAATTTCTCTAACTTTTCTCTATTCTGTTTACTACAAAAATGCCATATAATAGGATTAAAGCTAAAGTTTGACCTGATAAAAGATTTATATATCAACAGTTTACATTCTACAGATAAAAATTTACTAATTCTTAAAAGTACATTTAACTGACCAGCAGCTTTTTTGCACAACCGGGTAATCTGTGCATCAAAATTCAATAAAAAGTCTTAATCTACACCTAAGAGTTTAACCTGATCTTCACATGCAATATTTACATCATCTATGTTAAAACATTTCAGTTGATCATGGGTTTTCTTACCGACAGCTATGGACTGAAACTTACCTGGATTGGCTTGCATTTGATTTATGTTAAACCAGTTAATGAGAGTTTTGCCTTCTTGTTCTAGGGTAGATTTAAAAACACAAATATCAGGATGGTTAAAAGAAAGGGTGTTATCATCTGCGTAGTTATAAAGTGTAGATGTGTCAATAAAGTAAAAAATATCGTTTATAAAAATGTTAAAGATAAGAAGTCATAAAATAGATACCTGTGGAACGCCTTTGATAGTTTCAGTCCATGAGCTGTGTACTTTACCTATTTTAACCCTTTGTTTTCTGTTAGTTAAATAATTATGTATCAGTGAAACATATGCTTTGAGTTTAAGAGCTATGAGGTTATGTGGGAGGCAATCAAACGCCTTTGACAAATCCATAAGTTTGGCACCCACATGTTCATTGTTACCTAGTGCCATTTTCCAATCTTCTGTCATTCGCAAAAGTGTTGTCTGACGACCGTATTTCGGACGAAATGCAGCTAAAAAGTTATGAAAGATATTATCAAAATATGTACAGAGTTGATCATTTATAACTTTTGCAAAAACTTTTGACGTCGATGAAAGGATGCTTACAGGTCTATAATTTTTCATTACAAATGGGTCATCTTTCTTATATAATGGGATAACTTGGGCCTTTTTAAGATCATCAGGAAAGATATTTGTCTCAATCATTTTATTAACAATGCGTGATAGTGGTGCACTAATAGACTAAGCATAGCATTTTAGAATTTTAGGTGGGATATTATCGACACCAGTGGCCTTTTTAGGGTTTAACGACATATTTCTGTTTGGGTAACAGTTTGGAAATGGAACTGGTTGTTTGTATTGTGGGTTTCAATTATTTAAGATACACTAGGATGAGTTTGTGAAATATTTTCCTGAACATCGATGCCTATATTTTTGGCAATATTAACATAGAAATCGTTTAGTTTTTCACATACTTCTGATTGATTTGATATCAAGTTTTCATTTTATTTAATAATGATATCTTGGGAGCCACGAGAGACTGGCTCTTTGGAAAGGAACGGTTTGATAGTAGGCCAGAAATCCTTGGATTTAGGACCGCCACCACAACGTTCGAAAAAGTATGTTTTAATCGGATCACGTTTAACTTTAGTTTTAAGGTTTCTTCATTTTTTTATATTCATCCCAATTTCGACTGGTTTTATGTTTCAGATATGTATTGTGAGCCATTCTAGTTTTGTAAATGATTTTTCGATATTCAGAGTTCATATATGGTGTTGGTTTTTTTCGTGGATACTTCTGTTTAACAGGTGCTTGTTCATCCAGTATTTCTGTGAACAGTTTTTCGGAGGCCCAATATGTATCTTCAATGTCGTCAAATACAAATGCTACATCAAAGGGGAAATTTTGTAGGTCAAGGTTAAATTGGTTTTCGTTAAAATTTTTGTAACTCCTAAATGCTACTTTCTGCCGTGAGATACTGTTCACATGTTCTTTAATAGATGTAAAGATCATGCTATGACAGTCGCTAATACTACAATTGAATACCGACGTGTTACAAAGCAAGGTTGGAGAATTAGTGAGAATAACATCTATAAGAGAAGGGTTTTCAAAGTTTTTATGGCAAGTTGGTTGACTAAATCAAATGAATCCATAATATTTACAATGGTTTTAGATTTTTCTTGTTTAAACATATCATAATTCAAATCACCAATGGTCAACAGGTTGTCAAAACTCATTAACATTTTGTCTAAAGATATTGTTATATTTGATTCAAAAGTCGTGTCAGAAAGTGAGGGTGGTCGGTATACAAACAGAATACCCCATTTTCTTTTCTGCATCTCAAGTTCTAAACATATTGATTCTAGTTGTTTACTTTCCAGGTCAATACGTCTCTTAATAGGTAAATCAGCACGATTAAATACCATGATGCCACCACCGCGTGCATCCCGATCATTTCGGTAAAGTTTATATCCATCTACACTAAATAGGTTATCGCTGAAGGTATCGTCAATTTTCGTTTCAGATACACAAAATAAATCTACTAAGTTACACTCAAATAAGTCTCTGATCTCTTGAAATTTGTATCTTATGCTATTGATGTTTATATGACCTATAAGATGTCGTTAACGATCCTTGTTTCTAAGCATTTTCACTTCCGTAAAAATGTCAAGACACTGTGGTTGTGAGTTAATAGAGGTATGATGAGGATCATTTATTACATTTGATGAGTACTTCCAGTCTTCTTCTTCGTAGCTGGGGTGCACGAAACTGTCATTTATGTTTATTATCGTAGACGAGCATGTTGAATCGACCGTTAGGGGGTTCACAGTTAAGTTTTCACAAGTCGATGTTTGTTCTGTTTCGTTGTTATTTAATGTAGATATTGGTGAGAGTTCGGAATCAAACCTTGTTGCAATAGTGATTTTAAACTGCACCTGTATTTATGACTTAGATCTGGGTATCGGAGATAAAACTTGCAAAAGTTTTTCCGTAATATGTGATACCGATAACCTTGTTTTAATAGTTTTTCTGTAATGCAAAGATTACGTTCATTGAAACATTTTTATTTGACAACCACCATACCACGATGTCTATACGTATAGATACTGTATGTGTTTTATGTGTGCTAGTTCGTGTTTCTTTCATAAAATACGTATGTTGAATGTAAATAAATTATTCAACTGGATGAAGAACTTGTACACTTAAGTGAAAAAATGTCGCTGACAGACGACTGAGAATTATCTGTTAGTAGAAGTCGAAAATAAAGTATCACCCTTACATGTACACCTTTAAGTGGGTTCCTTGCGTATCGCTGTGGGGGTGTCTATGTACAATTGGGTACTTTTTGAATTTTGCTCGTGTTTAAAACAACTTTGAGTAATCTAGGTAATGCACGCTGGAAAAATATAGAGCCTGACAGTAAAGCAAAAAATCTTTGTCATGCCGACATCTTGAAAAGGTGTGATATACAGTTTGCAGATATACAGGAATCAAAATATGATTTGACTCTGCTTGAAAGTGGTCAAGAGGTTTGCTATACATATGAGTGTGATGCATGCAGGAGGTGTGAGTCTCTCGGGGAACGAGATTTCCATTCTGGAGAGCTCGGTTAGATGAGAACCTGATTCTGCATAAAATAATGACATTAAAACTAAGATTGTGAATGGTGTATTTGTCTAAGTTTAAATGCTCTAATCACCTTTTAACAAAACTGACAATGATTCGCCGTCGCAACAATTTCGTCTGGTGATAACACGTTGATTAAAGAAATGTCTTACACTAATTCTTGATCCACATTTTGTCAGTTTTAATAAATACATCTTGCAGAGTAAGAATTTAAGAATAAAATGAGATGAAAAAAATGACCTTGAAATGTAAAAAATATAAACACATGTAATTACAACTTGTAACAAGATAGAAATCTACCAACGTTTATGTAAATTGACTTTAAAAAATTGTTACGGTTACCGTAAACATTTCTCACTAACAACCAATCGAAATAATCTATTTGATTTTTTTATTTTCCCGCTGCATAATAAGTTTTATTTACACCATTTCATTGGTCGAAAAAGTACAGGGCGGGTAATCAAACTTCACCTTACTATGCATTTTGTTAACAAAAGTCCGCCATCTTGGATGAAAATTGGTAAGTTTTTTTTACTTTTACTCATTTAATAAATAACTCGTAAAATTGAGATATACCTAAGAACCTGCTACACAATTGAATTCCATTTCAAATTTCATGTCCCAATACAACTTTTTTTGTCAAAGAAAACACTATTTCGCAGCAAAATTAGCAAATATCCCTTATGGTAAAGTGCAGCTCTGAACATTAAATGATAAAGTGCAGTTGACTTTTTTTCTCAACTAGACATAAAACATCGCCGTCGTATTTCCCTGACTAATATGACCATATAAACACATGTCCGACACGTAATTAATTATGGACATAAAATGTAACATTTAGGAGACGCCTTAATATCAAATTCCGGCTTAAAACATGTAATGTTTATTAAACATTCTCCGTTTTGAGATGGAAGTGTTCCTCGTTCAACAGCTTGTTTGCTTTTCTAGAGTTTGCAATGATATAAATGATTTTCTAGAATGTAATCTTTGCATAAGTTTTATCGCCGATACCCAAATTTAATTCGAAAATACAGGTGCAGTTTAAAATCACTTTTGCAACAAGGTATTTCACAATCAGTTTTTTTTAGGGAGATTTAATCTATAAACTAACGAAAAGCAAAGGTAAATTTGTTAAAATGTCCACTTTATTTGAAAATACTATCTACTGCACGCCTGTTGATTAACCCATCTACGGTTGAAGAGGTTTAACAGTTTATGAAGGTTTATTTGGAAATCGTAAATTAACAGAGCAGCCCGATTTGTTTCTTTTATCCCTGTGATCGTGTTCTTGCTTATTTGACTCAAGGTGCTCTGGTCTCGGTAAGATCATTGAGTACCCTCCTTTTTGTTTTACAATGCTTAAGATTCTTATGTTTAATATGTTCGTGTAATTTTGCATGCAACAGTGTCGAGCTGAAGGGTGGGTTGGAGTTATTTCACCAAAACAACTTGTGCTTGTTAGTTCATTAATATGACATCTTTGACATACAAATATATGCTCTCTACCCTCTATTCCTTTTTTTTGCTGCGTGGGAGGCTGTTTTTTTTTGGGGGGGGGGGGGAATACGGCGACTCCTGATATTTATATTTCACTGTTTTACTTATATAAGCAAATATAAAGTAGTGCTGATACACTGTAATGCACTTGTCTTACTGATAATCTTACTGATAATGATAAAAGTTATATGAAATTAAGCAACTAACTGGGGGAATTAAAATGAATTAAAATGCTATATTTTGAATTCACACAGCTTTACATATCGAACGGCTGGTAAAACCATTGAACAAGAACCATCGTTTACCAGTACATTTGCATGCGTTTTAAATTTAACATTTATGCAAGTTTCATATATATTAATACCTTGCCTACTAGTTTACCAGCTTATTACGAATTTCAAAATATTGTTACGTCTAACCTTACGAGAACCTGCTTTAGATTATTAAATTCACCTCTAATGACACAGGTCCATATCTAAATTCAATCAAAGCGCTGAAAGCGTTGAAAGACTGTCGAGCCGGAGTATTACATTACCTACGCAGCAGAATGTCAACTCTTGCTATCATCGTTTAATATGTGTACACGCTAGAAACTGCACTGTCAACTGAAATACGCTCACGACCAGCGGTTATTTCCAAGAAAATTTTATCAGCTTCGCGCTCAACTCAATCACTAACACTTTTGCATTGGAACTCGTATTCTGCGAATGTGAACTTAATAGCCCTGGACAGTTTTGTTGCTATTGTAGTTGCAGTGAAAATGTGATTTAAGAGGAACACTAGTAAAATGTTGATGCATAGCATCAAGTCGGCGTGAGAAATGTTTTTGCAATCAGATGAAACCTAAGACGATTTCACATGCGAACTACAGCACTTGAATGCATGGTCTCCATAAACAAGATAGCATGTACAACTAAGAAATGTTTTTGTAAGTTTGTATTTGAATATTTAGTATCGAGGCGAAACATTCTAGGATAGAAATAAGGAAGAAGAAACACGTTTACACTATTTCGAAGTTAATCCTTAATGTTTTTTCAAGTATGGATGGTGATGCTAAATGTCAAGAAGGTATTGCGAAAAATTTGTTTTATGTAGTAAAGGAAAAAATAAAAATAGCGAATAATTTTACAAATATTTTTCTTAACTTGGCATTAAATTGCCATAAAAACATTCATAAAAATTTGATTCTTTATTATGCTCGGAAAATAACAAAGATAACCGCTGTGATCAGCGATTTTTTATTGGGAAAACTGATAAGGTAACATTAAAAAATATGCATATCAGGAATTGCCTCATTCAGAAAAAAACAGCCTCCCCACACAGTCAAGAAGAGGAAAAGAGGGAGAGCATGGTAAATAAATTGCTCAGCTTAAAAAAGACACCACAAACAATTAATAAAAATGAGAAACCTAGGGATTAACGCCTTGGAACAAAATCAAATAGCAAGTGGGGGTTTAAACAAGATTCTAGGGTGCACCTACCTTACACTTGCCCCAACATGTTCTTGTATCAACACACAAGTGGAATAACTCCAACCCATCTATCAGCTCAGCAGTGTTGCATGTAAAAGCACATAAACATATAAAACATAATTAGCTTATATGATTGCAAAACTGTAAAATACCTTGTTGCAATAGTTATTTTAAACGGCACCTGTGATCTGATTGAATTAGATCTGGGTATCGGCGATAAAACTTTCAAAAGGTTTTCCTTAATTTGTGATACAGGAAACCTTGTTTTAAAAGTTGTTCTGTTATGCATAGATTACGTTCATTGAAATCATTAACATCCTTGCAAGTTCTTGAAAAGCGAACAAGCTGTGAGAAATAACTCCGTAAGATGTTGCACAAGGAACGTCCCGTCTAACAAACGGAAAATATACTTTATTAAAATTAAACCATCTCCTGTAATACTGTCAGAATTTCTACTGAAACAGGTACATACGCAGTGCAACAGTCAACGTTTCTGACCGATTGTACTTAGGGTACGGCTTCCGTTGTTTTCAAAACTCGTCAAGTGACAATCATCATCACATTATCTATTCAAATATAACTTGTTACTAATAAACAAACATTTTTAAATAACAATGGTCGACCAGTTTCGGTGATTTAACAAATACAATTAAACAAATATAATTTTCTGCGTTTGAGGTACGAATAAGAAGAAAATTAATTTCCCTTGTTTGTAATGAAGTAACCGTTAGATGGCAGTTTTCGCACGAGAGATTCGTGCTGTATATCGCAGGGTTGGCATTCAGCTTTGGGTTACCGAAGTGTACACACTGATTTTTTAGTGTTAACTCTATTATACTCGTAGCGGAAAATTTTAACGACCACGTGAAATCTATTTGACTTTGAATGACTTATCTTTTAAAATAAGTCGACAACTGCTGAGGTTCAATCTTTTTGTGAAGGATTTGGACTGTGTTTTTTGAGGTTAGAAACGAGGAAAATGATATTCAGTATGATTTTAACTTCAGTATCGATGACATTTTAACACGGTTGTTTGGATTATTGAGAAAAGGAAACTGGACTATTGGAAGGAATTTTCACTGAGGCACTAGACCTTCTGAAGAAAAGGAACTGCTTAGAATTGTTAGACTTTTCTGGCGGCGTCTGGAAAACCGTCCGTCAGTACGAAACCAATCATTTGCGAGTGACTCGGAAGATGAGTCGAGGATCAATAAGGCGAAAACCGGGTGCTTAAGCGGAGGCGAAGTAGTTTTCGTGACAGAGGATCGACCTACGCATTACATATTTCTATTGCTGGTTTGTTTGGTTGTTAACCTTGGGGTTCTGGCTTTCAACCCAGACAGGTCGAGGCAAGCTTTTGAGAGGCTCATACAGCTACAGCAAGACTGTCTTAACTCCAGGAGTCACTTTTGTTCAGTTCAGTGGCTTCGCCCCTGGACCATGTTTTGCATGTGGAGAGAACACCCACTTCCGGAAGAACTTCCCTTCGTTCGAGAGAGTAATCGGTAGAGCAAAAATGAGCCTTGTGACGTACAAGGGAATTGATAATGAGATCGTTTATTAAAGATAAGTATAATTTTGATCTTTGTATGTTAACACATGATTACTATGAATACAAACGGCGGCAGAAACACAAATTACAATGCGATGTAGACATAATATTCATTTATGGAAAGCAATAGGAGCTAAAGTTTTGTGTAAAAGACATTATTCAAAAATGGATATAATCTTGCGCTTTTTATCAGCCAACCAGAATCTTTTAACAATAATAAATCAGCTTTGTTAAAACCCGATTGTATTAGCGGAAGTATTCAAGATTGATGACAGAAATTGAATAGAAAAAAGTTCAGACCTTATAAAGTAGTAAATCGTTTGACTTTTCAGTGCAATATTCAAGAAAGAAAACTCATTTTAAAATTTACGCGTTGTTAAAAGCATAATCGGAAACAATATGTTAAATATGATAGTAATACCTTATTTAAAAATTGATTTTTATGACCAAGTTGATTTGGCGAGCGTGTACCATTTCATTGAAATTTACCAACCGCACACCAAGATTTAGTGTCTTCTTGGAATGACAAGAAGGGAAATGCAGTTTAACACATATCTGGTATTAACTTTTGGTCAGTCTAGTAAGCTTCAGTTTTTTTAAAGGTAATTATGCCTCTTAAAGCAAAATGGTTGGACGATGTGAACGTGTTATGTTTCTTGATGATGGTTTAGGCTGCGCACATAATTTCTTTGTCTTGAACAATTAGCTACACATCTATTAAGGCTGACTTGTTGAATTCAAGATTGGATGCACCAAAGTCTGAGTGGGTCTGTACCAGATATTGAAAAGGGCTTATTAAGCCCTTACAAGGAATTATTTTGATTTCTGAACGTAGGCTATATAAGCTTTGGACAAGATCTGCTAAAAATTATTTTATTAAGACGCACATACGAGTGCCGTTTCGAAAGTTCGCTGGCAAAGTTAGACAGATAATATCTATGTCTTTGGTAATTGGTCACCTGCCTCTAAATACGATAGTTTCGATATTTTGACAGCATTACATTGTGATCCTATATGCCCATTTCGCAGGAGAAATATATCAGTTAAAAATCTGTCACTCTCACTTGAGGCTTGTGAACATTACATATATGTATTTAGAGATAAATGGTATTTTCTGACGCCATTAGAAATGATTGTGCAGGTTACGAGGCTAACACTATCTATGGAGTATCACACGATCAGTGGAATGCTGTTGAGGCAGCCAAGTCATCCGGCGAGAATTAGTAGCGGTATTGCATGTGTTGAAATCTTTTAGTAGAGTTTTACCTATCTAGGTGAAGTGGTTTTCATACAATCACAGTGTTGCGTTGATTTACAGAAGGTTCCATGAAAAGAGAACTTTAGGTTATTACAAGAGTTAAGAGTTTGCACTAGAAATTATATTATTGAGGAATTAGAGGGGGTGTCAAGTCTGTAAATGAGAGGGCCGATTATTTATCACGCATAGTCGGATACGATGACTGGGGTATTTGAACTTTTTCAGTAGTTCAAAATAGGTTTGGTCAACATCAGATTATTGGTTTGCATCGGAACACAATGCAAAATTGCCAAAATATGCTCTATTTACTGGAGCCTGTCTTTTAATGTAATTGATGAATTTGCTGAATCATGGCATTATGAATTTGGTCTTTTGTTTCGGAAATATTATCTTTGTTTAGAAAGTTAGCCGTGTAATATTGGTTTCAAGGGTGACATAGTAACTTTCGAAGTTTTCATTGGATTACCTCCCTTTAACTGATAAGCAGCTTTTTATTTGTTTGAGATGAATTGTATATGCGCCTGATGTTTGCGCGTGTGATATTTATATATATTTTACAAAGTGTAAACATTTTATATGTTTATTTTATATTGCAGAAGCATCAGTGATACAAGGCGGCATCGCCTGTATTTGAGAATTTTGAAGGTAGTGGTGTAACTACTAAGGCGACATCGCCTGGATTTGATAATTAAAGTAGTATTTTAACTGAGAGCGGCATCGCTAAAGTAAGGCGGCATCGCCTGGATTTGATAATATATGTAGTATTTTAAGTATAAAGAGCGGCATCGCTAAAGTGAGGCGGCATCGCCTGGATTTGGTCATTTATTTATGTAGTATTTTAACTATTGAGAGCGGCATCGCTAAAGTAAGGCGGCATCGCCTGGATTTGATAATATGTAGTATTTTAACTACTGCGAGCGGCATCGCTTAAGTGAGGCGGCATCGCCTGGAATTGATAATTTATGTAGTATTTTAACTATTGCAAGCAGCATCGCTAAAGTAAGGCGACATTGCATGGATTTGATTATTTATATAGTATTATAACTTTATAGAGCGGCATCGTTAAGTAAGGCGGCATCGCCTGGATTTGATAATATATGTAGTATTTTGAATATTGCGAGCGGCATCGCTAAAGTAAGGCGGCATTGCCTGGAATTACAAATTAAGTAGTATTTTAAATACAGAAAGCGGCATCGCTACAAATGGGGCGATATTGTCTGTTATTTATAGAGGGTTATGAGCAAAACATGTATTATACACTGTAATTAAGATTTGTAACATTACATCCTTAATTTATTCACGTGTAAATTATGCATCTTTCATATTGTAATATTTTGATGAGTATAGTTAGTTTAACAATGAAATACATAGCATACCATATTCTTTAATTATTTGTAAACAGAACTGTTTATTTTTTCAGGCTCATAAATCTGAGATTGAAGCTATACCGGAAGTCTATGCGGGCAAGGTGGAACTTCTCCCGGACCTGTTACAGACAGAATTCAAGAGCATTCATTAAGTTGGAAATACGGGAAACGTTTTATGTAATGTAATAAGTGGGCTTTGAACAGTGGTTTAGGGAGAAGGGATATTTTGCCTGCTAAGGCGTTTACATTAGCTATAAATTCGTTTTTTTATATTTCAAAGTCATCTAGTCCAGCATCAGTTATATCAGCATTTTATGCTATTAAATGTTTCAGGAAATTTACGATTTAAAGTCCCCAATTGATTAAAAAAAATAAAATTAGTCTGTAATGTTTTAGAAGCACGAAAAGAATTTTATCTAAACAAGTTGTTAAAAAGGAGCCTGTGACAGCAGAAATTCTATTAAATAGTTATAATCAAATTTATGTGGATTTCGATTTGAAAATTCGGCGTATTATTTGTGCGTCATTATAGCTTTTGCTGGATCTAAGCACAGTTCTGAGTATGAGTTTGATGAAACATGAGTATATTCATAGAAAGCATTACTGAAACTAATAGATATATGAATTACTATTGCGAGAACTAGAAACTATTTATTTCCTGTGGGAAATACTGAAAACTTTGAACTGGGCAAATTGTGTTATTTGTGTAAAACCGAAAAACGGGCATTCTGTGGGGATGTGTAACAAACAGATGTCATACACAAACTTATATGAAGAGTAATTAAGAGCACGTGTTCTACATATCAGTGATTTTAAAAATATTGTTTACACTCGCTAAGATCTTTTGCATGTGCTGATAATTATGGTGTAAACGACAGAATGGTTAAATGTCATGGACGCTGACTTTGTGAGTTAGCAAAAGACTGATATATGAAAGATTCTTTACAAGAAATAATATCTGTATTATTGTCATTGAGTCTTTTATTATGTATGTGTCCTTAGATTTTGTATAGCTGAACAGATTGGAATTTAATAAGGACAGGTTTATTTTGCAAATTCAAGTTTGACAAACTATCTTATAATAATATATCATCGGTATTCGAAGTTGATTTTACGGAAGTCCCCGTTCTTTAATATTTCATTCGGTATACCCAAGTGCTATCCTAGCGATTTTCCAAATTAAATGTTGAAATTGAATTTGGATATTGTGTTTTATGTTAATTAAGGTTACGAAATGGTAATCAGGGAAATATAATTTTCTGCGTTTGAGGTACGAATAAGAAGAAAATTAATTTCCCTTGTTTGTAATGAAGTAACCGTTAGATGGCAGTTTTCGCACGAGAGATTCGTGCTGTATATCGCAGGGTTGGCATTCAGCTTTGGGTTACCGAAGTGTACACACTGATTTTTTATATGTATGAAATCTGTTCAGCTAATAGCAAACGAATTCAGTTGTTCATGAACTGGTTAATGATTTGCGGTGTCATAACATGCATTTGTTTAAGTAATTTGTACGATATGTGTTGCCAATATATGTAAGGAAATATATGTATTGAGAAATCTATGATCTCATTGCAAATGTTATAATTAATAGAGTTCATTCGGTATACCCAAGTGCTATCCTAGCGATTTTCCAAATTAAATGTTGAAATAGAATTTGGATATTGTGTTTTATGTTAATTAAGGTTACGAAATGGTAATCAGGGAAAAGTCAAGTATGCATATTAGGAATCGCCACACTTACAAAACACAGCCTCCCCACGCGGCAAAAAAAGAAGCGAGGAAGAGAGATCATGTTTGTTATAAGTATCTCAATTTTTTATAAGATGCCACAATTAACGAAAAAAAAAACCGGACCCTTGGGGATACCGCCTTGGAACGGTCAGTGGAAAAACAAATTGCCATTGAGGGTTTAAATCAGGTTCTAGTGTGCACCAATCCCAACAGGTTCTCATATTAACAAAAAAAGAACAAGTTGTCTTGGTAAAATAAATCCAACTGTCCCATCAGTTTAATATTGTTGCATGCAAACGCGCACAAACATATCAAAACATAAGAAGATAATAAAATTGCAACCCCAATAGGGCGGGTAATAGGCAAAGAGTTAAGAATAGTGATCAACTTTATATGGGTTAATAAACAGGTCGTAAGAGCGCTGTAGAATATCATGTTGGTAACCTTTCTTTTTGAACCTTGTTGCAAAAATGATTTTAAACTGCACCTGTAGTTTTTAACTAAATCTGGGTATCGGCGATAAAACTTGCAAAAGGCGATTCCTGATGTGCATATTTCACCTTATTTTAAGACTTCTGACTTCGTCATGATGCTAATTACTACGTCATTTTAAATATTTATTATGTGACGTAATTAAACAAATGTTTGATTTTCAAACAGAGCAAGCTTTTTATTTTGTTTCATCAGGATTTTTTTTAAATCATTTGGAATGGATGCACTCGGAGGTTGCTAAATTCTGAACGCTGATACTTGGAAGTGTTTATCGTGGTATGGGTCTGAAAATGTTTCTTTTTTAGAGTGTTCCATTCTTATACCGCTGTAGCGAGCTCCGTTTAACACCAGGCTCTATGGAGAAAATAAATAGAAAATAAATTAGGAATTCATGCCATGAAATAAACATTCTTTTCCTTTCTTAAATTTGTAAAAAATATTATAATATGAATGTTAGGGGTGGTAAAATTTGACAGGACGTGGCTGATTGACCGTTCGTACTAGAAGTTACGTTCTCTAAAATTGTAACGTGTCTTTTTAATGTTAAAGAATTTTGTTTGAATCTTAAAGAAGTTAGTGAGAAAAATAATCAATCATTGGTATTCCACGAAGATCACAGTATCCCAACTCTCGGGCAATGCTTTCCAGACGGAAACTCGGCACATCCTCGTTTCCGTCAGGAAAGCATTAATATACAGTAAACTCCTGCTAATGAGACCATTTGGCGGTCTGAAAAAAGTGGTCCTAATAGTGGGATGGTCTCAATATAGGGCTGGGACCATTTGATAATCAAAAATGGTAAGGGGCCTCTAAGAGAATGTATGAATTAACAGTGCAAATAGTGTTTGCTCATAGATATATCTTTATTATGTGGCCAGTTTTTTGAAAGTATTTCATCAAAATCAAAATCATCATCATCATCATATTTCTTGTTATGAATCTTTTTTATTGTATTACCCTCGGATTGAGATACCTTGATTTTCGCCGAATAGATTATCTACCAATGATAGATTCTCTTTATCTACAAAATGTTATCTATCAAAATAATGTCTGTCAGAAATTTTAATAAGTAGAGCAACACGTTTTGACATTGAAATCAAAAGTAGACAGGAAGGGAGTCATTCTCGAATTTCCTGAAAACCCATTTTTGTAACACAATGCTTTTCTGACTTAGAAGTAATTTTTCAGGCGTTAGTTGGACCGTTGATTTATGCGCGGTTCTTTGGCGTAGGGTACGTAGGTGGGACGCAAATATATGTCGCTTGCTGAATCTATAATGGATGAACTCTCACCCCGTCAAGGAGACGCAAACATCGCAGGTTAGCTTGTGTACACACAACGTTTAATTTGATCACAAACAATCTCGAATATCATATGCAATATTCCAGTAGTGTAAAACAAATTGTACGATGTAAACAGTGGCTTAGACATTGATAATTCATTCATCCTGACTTAACTTTATTATGCCGTTTATATGACTTTTAAAATCCATTTATATTCATTTAACTTCGAAACCAAACTTTGAGTTCACTTCTGTCTCATTTTTGATACCGAGTTTCATAGCTGCATTGAGATTTTCTAGTTTAAAAGATAGTCCGCGTACGTGACTATTGAATAATTGACTAACCTGAATGTCGTAAATATTTACTTCGTTACGGAACTTACACTAAAGCATGCGCAGTGTGTCTACATAGAGGTACTCGCCTAGAGACGCAAATCAATAGGACATATTCTTAAGAGGAATCAGACATGTTCTTACGAGGAATAAACAAGAAATGAAATAATGTTAATTCGAACAGTTTTATTCATGAAACGGTCTAACGTTTTATAAGAATAAAAACATACACAGAACGTTATTGGTAGTACAAAGTCACATTTGAGAGACACATTTGTAATTCCATGCCAATTAAAACTTTTAACATTCGGATGATTGTTTATGGAGTAAAAACATAAAAGCCAACCATATATTGTGTAACAGAACGATATTGCTATAAACATGATTTCACGTGAGTGTCTAGTTATAAATGACCAAATATGAGTACATTGTTAATATATTTTACATTGATGAAATGCACGAGATGTTTCATACGGAAATATGCAGTTTCGTCTAATAAAAGCATATGTTAATCTTGTGTAAATTGAAGGAAGTGTTATAACTCGAACGGAATGCAATGATTTCGGTAGGTATACTCGTATTTATCTTCTAACGGACATGCTGTTTCTTTTAAATTACTAGTTTGATTGCAAAATATAAACAAAAAAAGATAAATTCGTTATGAGCAAAGAAAATTTCAATTTAAGCTAGGTATTACTGCCGTCAGTGCATACAACTCTAATCTCTCAAACTGTCAGTCAGTTTACCAAGCTTTCAGCCACGCAATCAGTTAATACAACTCTACCCATACACAATTGCTCGCAAGGTTCTGCAGATGACTCCATATATCTACTACATTTTGACATATAACATCCACCGAGTCAATTTACCCAGCATCCTCCTGATACACTTAACACGCCTGATTTAGACGCATTCAATAACTGCGGAGTCAAAGTTACCCAAATGTATTCAGACAATCGATAACCCGCAAAGTTCTGACATAAACTATGGCATGCGGTTAGCACAATAATTACTTAAACTATAGGTTTAACTGTTAAACCTATAGTTTAACAGACTTAAACCCAGGGTTTAAGAGTCTTAATCCTTTAGTTTCAACTTTTCGGAATTAAAACTATAGTTAAAGACATTAAACTATATGTTTAACAGTTAAGCCCTATGTTTAACAGTTAAACCCCATGTTTAAGACTCTTAAAGCTATAAATAAAACTTTATGTATCTTAAACATATAGATTAACTTCTTAAACTATAGGTTTAACTGTCAAACCCGTAGCTTAAGACTTCGTTTCGCTGTTTTCTCTTAAACCTATAGATATTGCAGTCCAAAATAAAAAGGGAAAATCTTTTTTTCCCTTTTGAGATCAGTTTTGTTGGAGACTATTTCCAGCATAAATTTCTGCTAGAAAACTCAAGAAACTTTCTTCATGAGCATGACTTTAGGTCATTTACCAGCTGAAATTTCTGCTAGAAATATCAATAGTTAACAGTCTTTTAAACTTTGCCGCGATTACTAGGAATTTTCTACAATTTCAACTTATGTAGCAGTAATATCTGTTCAAATTGCAGTATCTTCTAAATTTTATATTTCTAGCAGAAATTTATGCTGGAAATTTTACCGAAACAAATGGTGGTGGAGAAAATGCTTTGAACTTTCCAGCAGAAATTTCTGCCAGAAAATTTATCGAAATACAAGCTGGTGCAGAAAGTTTATTGCATTTTCCAGCAGACATTTCAGCTGGAAACTTTACCGAAATGTTGGTGCAGAACCTTTTTTCAGCAAACATTTCAATTAAAAATATAAAATTAATATAAATTATGGAGCAACATCGTAAGATCATTAAAAGTTGAATAATTTTGGTCGTTCAAACATAAATTATGAGCATAACAATGTATTAGCTTAGCTTTACGTTCAATAATTGTCGATATGAAGACTCACTTAAAGTCTAACATAAACATATAGCCTTTGTGTTTAGTCATGAAACAGGTTAAAAAAAGTTATTGCATAACTTAGCAAGCATAGCTGAAAACCTCTTGGTACAATTGAAGGTGCAACCATATCATTCACGGACATGATATAAAATATGGCGCTTATTGCTTATTTGTTAGTAAAAGTATCAAATAATTAAAAAAAATACAGTAAAATAAATAAATATAAGAAATCTACATCATTTATCTAATTTTAATAAGGACAAAACATAAATTTAATGGTTCATTAATTTGAAGAACTACAAGAATACGAGTCTGTAAAATATACGTTTGTATGATCATACTTGTTTACCTAAACTATATTTCCATAAATAAAAGATTATGCTTATAAAACTTCTTTAAGTAGACTTAAAGCCATGCGTTTTACAGGATTATTTCATTCCTATAACATTCCCAAAAGACATTTTAATAATAAATAAATACAGAACAAAATATTAATTGTCACTCATTAAGCATTTTCTCTATATATGTTCATGAAACTAGTCCTTATTAGTAAATAATTAAGGGTCAAACAATATTTATGAGCATGACATATTCTGCACAAACCCATCATGCGAGAATCGAACTAACTTTAAGCAGTACAAACCCAGCTTCATTGTACCCTCAGCTTATTACATTTCTTCAAGTAGACTTATGCAGTTATATTCATTGTTCCATTCGTTCTTCCACTTAAGAAAACTGTTACATTTCTTGTAATATTATGTCAATTATCTTAAACTTCTAAATTTAATTTAAGAAACGATGGTAATATAATATTAGGATGGAAAGTTCCAATAAAATTGCCCCTAGCACACTGTAATCTTTTACAATGTCTGTCGTAAGTTCATTTTGTATTTTAAAACAATTCGTTAATTGGTTGTTTTCTTTATGTCCTTTCGACCTCTGAGTTGTTTTGCTGATGGTATTCGCGCAGCAATTTAAGAAGTACCAGCGTCACTTCCACGTAGAATATCTTCCGTTTTATTAAAACCAGAATCTCTACACCCTGGTGGGTATGCCCGACAATCAACCTGAAAAAAAAACAACAGTTAATCATTTAACTCGCTGCAATGTGTTATCTTTATTATATTTGAGGAAAATAAATAATTTATACTATCAAAACGGTTATTTAGCCGCCAAGATCGCATGGAACAATATAGTTAAAACCTGACTCGAAATAGTTGAATAAATGCCTCTGTTGAGAACGATTTACATTTATTCTGTTCTGTTCGGTAACAAAGTGGATTCATTTTGATATTTATCAAACATTCATTTGAAATTACTGTTTTACTTCGTTATTATTGTATACATTTCATCAAAATAAGATTCACATCAATACTATCATAATTATGTATTGGGCTTGTTGTTCTTCTGTCCGCAGCTGTACATGGTATAGTAAGCCGAATGTTCTTTTTTTCATTAATTTGATGCATATGGTATTATTTGTCAAGTTTACAAAAACATAAAAAAGCGATATAAATACCTTGATTCATGACGACATGAACTGATGTTGGTTTAGCTTTTCCTTTTCTGATTTTGTTTGTACTGTCACTCCATTTTGCAAACCCTAAAACAATTTTACAACATAAAACTAATTAAAACAGATGTTTATTAGTTGAAAGTACTTCATGTATCTTAGCCTAGCGCGGGTCTTTCTGATCATGTACTGCATGGTACTATAAACTGCTCCTATCAGTTAATCTTTATACACTTACAAAAATAATGTTGAATGATGTGTAGGGAAGCTGTGTCTTTTATTTGTGGCCGCTCGTTATTTGCATATTACACTACTTTAATCTTTCGTAATAAAGTTTAAGTTCCAGCTGTGATTTTTAATGTAAATTATAGTTTGTCTAGAGCCGAGTAACACATTTTGTACGACACTGAATATTTTCATTGTTTTTCGCGTGGGTTTAAAAGTCGCGTATTTCGCGCTTGGAATTGTGCGCAAAAAAATAACAGCGAATATTAACACATAATATCTTATTCATGTACTATGTGGATAATACTACTGCGCGAAACGAATTTATTTCTGCGTAAATTTGTCGTTGGCGTCAAAAATAAAGCACCGCGAAATTAAATAATACCACAATATATAATAAGTGATCATCTCCGTCTCCAAGGCGTTCATACCATTTACAGAAGAGTCTTCTTTTTATCTCTTTTTCAATATATTTTAAGTTACCATTTTCATCGTTTCCAGAAACGATTTTGCTAGCTTGTAGCAAAAATGTAATATCACGCTTTGCGACGTTTTTTTTTAAACTTTCAACATTTTCTTCTTTCAAAAGACATTCGTCAACTCTGTGTATAAAAAGGCTAACGTGCAATTACTTTATTTATACTTAATCTGCTGCTCACAATATTTTATAGCGTCATGTAAGAGAAGTTTCTTCTGCTTTTGTGCGTTTTTTTTCTGGAATTTATAAACTTTATTTAACCGGGAAATGCTGAAAATTCGGAGAGCGGCGGTTACATCAAATCGGGTTAATCAAAACATCGTTTTTCAGCGGTATAACTGTTAAAATATTATTGCATAATATAATTGAAAACCTGTTTGTTTATCAGTATATACTAAAAATAAACCAATCTGACGTCAATGTTTTGCTAAATCGAGGCGGAGACAAAACTTTTGGATCATCCCTCGTACAAGTACTCAACGTAACGTGTACTTGGTTATGTGTTTAGTATCGTTGTGTATAATGTTAACCATTATTCAAAGAATGGTGTGATTGGTTATGTGTTAAGTGTGGCTGTATATAATGTTAACCATTATTCAAAGTATGGTGTGATTGGTAATGTGTTAAGTGTGGCTGTGTATAATGTTAAACAGTATTCAAAGTATGGTTAGATTGGTTATGTGTTAAGTGTGACAGTGTATAATATTAACTAGTATTCAAAGTATGGTGTAACTGGATAATATGTGTTAAGTGTGGTTGTGTATAATATTCACTAGTATTCAAAGTATGGTGTAATTGGTTATGTGTTTAGTGTGGTTGTGTATGATGTTTACTAGAATTCAAAGTATGGTGTAATTGGTTATATGTTAAGTGTGGTTGTGTTAAATGTTAACAACTTTTCAAAGAATGGCGTAATTGGTAATGTGTTAAGTGTGGTTGTGTATAATAAAGGAGTAAAAAGTAGTATATGCATATCAGGAATCGCCACACTCACAAAACAAAGCCACCCCACGCATGTAATAAGAAGAGAGGAAGAGAGAGAGCATGTTTTTTTATAAGTATGTCAATTCAAATTGGACGCCGCAAACAATTAACGAATAAGGGAACCTTTGGGGATATCGCCATGGAACGGTAAGTGGCAAAACAAATTGCCACTGGGGGTTTAAACCGGGTTCTAGGGTGCACCAACCTCACATTTGCCCCAACAGGTTCTCGTATCACAAAACAAGTACAATTTGTCTTGGTGAAATAACTCCAACCCACCCATCGGCTCAACAATGTTGCATGTAAAAGCACACCAACAAATAAAATATAAGAAGCTAATAGCATTGTAAAGCCAAAGGGTAGGTACTCAATGATCTTACCGAGACCAGAGCTCCTGGAGTAAAATCAGCAAGAACACGATTGCAGGGATAAAAGTATCCAGTATCCAAAGGATGGTGTGATTGGTTATTTGTTAAGTGTGGCTGTGTTAAATGTTAACCAGTATTCATAGAATGGCGTAATTAGTAATGTGTTAAGTGAGTTAGTGTATAATGTTATCCAGTATTCAAAGTATGGTGTGATTGGTTATGTGTTAAGTGTGATTGAATATAATGTCACCCAGTATTCAAAGTATGGTGTAATTGGTAATGTGTTAGGTGTGGTTGTGTATAATGTTAACAAGTATTCAAAGTATAGTTTAATTGGCCATATGTTAAGTGCGGTTGCGTATGATGTTTACAAGTATTGAAAGTACAGTGTGATTGGTTATGTGTTAAGATTGTTTGTGTATGATGTAAACCAGTATTCAAAGTATAGTATAATCGTTTATGTGTTAAGTTTGGTTGTGTGTAATGTTAACCAGTGTTGAAAGTATGGTGTGGTTGGTTATATGTGTAGTGTTGTTGTGTATATGTTAACCTTATTCAAAGTATGGTGTGATTGGTTATGTAACTAGTGTCGTTGTGTATGCTCTTTTCCAGTAATGAAAGTACGGTGTGATTGGTTATGTGTTTAATGTGGTTGTGTATGATGTTAACGAGAATTCAAAGTATGGTGTTGTTGGTTGTGGTTGTGTATGATGTCAAACGGTATTTAAAGTATGGTGTCATAGGATATGTGTTAAGTGTGGTTGTGTATAATGTTAACCAGTTTTCAAAGTATGGTGTGATTGGTTATTTGGGTTGAATGGTGGTGTATAATGTTAATCATTATTCAAATTATGGTGTGATTAGTAATGTGTAAAGGGCCATTGTGTGTAATGTTAACTGGTATTCAAAGTATGGTGTCGTTGTTTACGTGTTAAGTGCGGTTGTGTATAATGTTAACAAGTATACAAAGTATGTTGTGTTTGGTTATGTGTTAAGTGTGGCTGTGTATGATGGAAACCGGTGTTCAAAGTATAGTGTTATCGGTAATGTGTTTCGTGTGGTTGTGTGTATTGTTAACCTGTTTTGAAAGTATGGTGTGTTTGGTTATATTTTTAGTGTATTTGTTTATAATGTTAACCAGTTGTCAAAGTATGGTGTGATTGGTTATGTAATTAGTGTCGTTGTTTATGATGTTATCCAGTATTGAAAGTACAGTGTGATTGGTTAAGTGTTGAATGTGGTTGTGTATATTGATTACCAGTATTCAAAGGAATGTGTTGTTGGTTATGTGTTTAGTGTGGATGTGTATAAAGTTATTTAATATTCAAAGTAGGGTGTTGTTGGTTATGATCTTAGTGTGGTTGTGTATGATTTGAACCAGAATTCAAAGTATGGTGTGAACGGTTATCTGTTAAGTGTGTTTGTGTATGATGTAAACCAGTTTCCAGAGTATGGTGCAATTGGTTATGTTTAAAGTGATGTTGTGTGTAATAGTAACCATGATTGAAAGTATTGTATGGTGGGTATATGTTGAGTGTCAAAGTATGTTGTTGGTTATTTGTTTAGTGTGGTTGTGTATAATGTTAACAGGTATTCAAAGTATGGTGTTGTTTGTTATTTGTTAAGTGTGGTTGTGTAAGATGTTAACCTGAATTTAAAGTAAGGTTTAATTGCTTATGTTAAGTGCAGTTGCGTATGATGTTAACAAGTATTGAAAGTATGGTGTGATTGGTTGTGTTAAATGTGGCTGTGTATGATGTTAACCAGTATTGAAAGTATGGTGTGATTGGTTATGTGTTAAGTGTGGCTGTGTATAATGTTAACCAGTATTAAAAGTATGGTGTGATTAGTTATGTGTTAAGTGTGGCTGTTTATATTGTTAACCTGTATTGAGAGTATGGTGTGATTGGTTATGTGTTAAGTGTGGCCGTGTATAATGTTAACCAGGATTCAAAGTATGGTGTGATTGGTTATGTGTTAAGTGTTGCTGTGTATAATGTTAACCAGTATCCAAAGTATAATGTGATTGGTTATGTGTAGAGTGTTGCTGTGTATAATGTTAACCAGTATTGAAAGTATGGTGTGATTGGTTATGTGTTAAGTATGGTAGTGTATAATGTTAACAAGTATTCAAAGTATGGTGACATTGGTTTTGTGTTAAGTGTGGATTTGTATAATGCTAACTAGTGTTCAAAGTATGGTGTAATTGGATATGTGTTAATTTTGACTGTGTATAATATTAACTATTGTTCAAAGTATGGTGTCATTGGTTATAATGTTTTTGTGTATAATGTTAACCAGTATTGAAAGTATGGTGTGATTGGTTATGTGATAAGTGGTAATGTGTATTATGTTAACCAGTATTGAAAGTATGGTGTGATTGGTTATGTGATAAGTGTGGCTGTGTATAATGTTAACCAGTATTCCAAGTATGGTGTGATTGGTTATGTGTTAAGTGTTGCTGTGTATAATGTTAAACAGTATTCAAAGTATGGTTAGATTGGTTATGTGTTAAGTGTGGTTGTGTGTAATACTAACTAGTATTCAAAGTATGGTGTAACTGAATATATGTTAAGTGTGGTTGTGTATAATATTAACTAGTATTCAAAGTATGGTGTAATTGGTTATGTGTTTAGTGTGGTTGTGTATGATGTTTACTAGAATTCAAAGTATGGTGTAATTGGTTATATGTTAAGTGTGGTGGTTGTGTTAAATGTTAACAACTTTTCAAAGAATGGCGTAATTGGTAATGTGTTAAGTGTGGTTGTTTATAATAAAGGAGTAAGAAGAAATATATGCATATCAGGAATCGCCACACTCACAAAACAAAGCCACCCCACGCATGGAATAAGAAGAGAGGAAGAGAGAGAGAGCATGTTTTTATAAGTATGTCAATTCAAATAGGACGCCACAAACAATAAACGAATAAGGGAACCTTTGGGGATATCGCCATGTAACGGTAAGTGGCAAAAAAATTGCAACTGGGGGTTTAAACCGGGTTCTAGGGGGCACCAACCTCACACTTGCCCCAACAGGTCCTCGTATTACAAAACTTTTACAATTTGTCTTGGTGAAATAACTCCAACCCACCCATCGGCTCAACAATGTTGCATGTAAAAACACACAAACAAATAAAATATAAGAAGCTAATAGCATTGTAAAGCCAAAGGGTAGGTACTCAATGATCTTACCGTGACCAGAGCTCCTGGAGTAAAATCAGCAAGAACACGATGGCAGGGATAAAAGTATCCAGTATCCAAAGGATGGTGTGATTGGTTATTTGTTAAGTGTGGTTGTGTTAAATGTTAACCAGTATTCATAGAATGGCGTAATTAGTAATGTATGAAGTGAGTTTGTGTTTAATGTTATCCAGTATTCAAAGTATAGTGTGATTGGTTATGTGTTAAGTGTGATTGAATATAATGTCACCCAGTATTCAAAGTATGGTGTAATTGGTAATGTGTTAGGTGTGGTTGTGTATAATGTTAACAAGTATTCAAAGTATAGTTTAATTGACCATATGTTAAGTGCGATTGCGTATGATGTTTACACGTATTGAAAGTACGGTGTGATTGGTTATGTGTTAAGATTGTTTGTGTATGATGTAAACCAGTATTCAAAGTATAGTATAATCGTTTATGTGTTAAGTGTGGTTGTGTGTAATGTTAACCAGTGTTGAAAGTATGGTGTGGTTGGTTATATGTGTAGTGTTGTTGTGTATATGTTAACCTTATTCAAAGTATGGTGTGATTGGTTATGTAATTAGTGTCGTTGTGTATGCTCTTATCCAGTAATGAAAGTGCGGTCTGATTGGTTATGTGTTTAATGTGGTTGTGTATGATGTTAACGAGAATTCAAAGTATGGTGTTGTTGGTTGTGGTTGTGTATGATGTCAAACGGTATTTAAAGAATGGTGTCATAGGATATGTGTTAAGTGTGGTTGTGTATAATGTTAACCTGTTTTCAAAGTATGGTGTGATTGCTTATGTTGGTTGAATGGTGGTGTATAATGTTAATCATTATTCAAATTATGGTGTGATTAGAAATGTGTAAAGGGTCATTGTGTATAATTGTTAACCGGTATTCAAAGTATGATGTCGTTGTTTACGTGTTAAGTGCGGTTGTGTATAATGTTAACAAGTATTCAAAATATGGTGTTGTTTGTTATGTGTTAAGTGTGGTTGTCTATAATTTAACCAGTATTCAAAGCATGGTGTTGTTAGTTATGTCTTAAGTGTGGTTGTGTATGATGTTAACCTGAATTTAAAGAAAGGTTTAATTGCTTATGTTAAGTGCAGTTGCGTATGATGTTAACAAGTATTGAAGTATGGTTTGATTGGTTGTGTTAAATGTGGCTGTGTATAATGTTAACCAGTATTCATAGTATTATGTAATTGGCTATATGTTAAGTGTGGTTGTGTATAACGTTAACTATTATTCAAAGTATGTTGGTGTTGGTTATGTGTTTAGTGTGTTTGTGTATGATGTGAACCAGTATTGAAAGTATGTTGTCATTGGATATGTGTTAAGTATGGTTCAAATTTTTGTGTGATAGGTTATCTGTTAAGTGTGACTGTATAATATTAACTAGTGTTCAAAGTATGTTGTTGTTGGTTATGTGTTTAGTATAGTTGTGTATAATGTTAGCCAGTATTCAAAGTATTGTGTTGTTGGTTATGTGTTAAGTGTAGTTATGTATAATGTTTACCAGTATTCAAAGTATGTTATTGTTGGTTATGTGTTAAGTGTGGTTGTGTATAATATTAACTAGTACTCAAAGTATATTGTTGTTGGTTATGTGTTTAGTATAGTTGTGTATAATGTTAGCCAGTATTCAAAGTATTGTGTTGTTGGTTATGTGTTAAGTGTAGTTATGTATAATGTTTACCAGTATTCAAAGTATGTTATTGTTGGTTATGTGTTAAGTGTGGTTGTGTATAATGTTACCCAGTATTCAAAGTATGGTGTTGTTGGATATGTGTTAAGTGTGGTTGTGTATAATGTTTACAAGTATTCAAAGTATGGTGTGATTGGTTGTGTGTTGAGTTTTATGTGTAGAATGTTAACCGGTATTCAAAGTGTGGTGTGATTGGTTGTGTGTTGAGTGTTGTTGTGTAGAATGTTAACCTGTATGCAATGTATAATATAATAGGTTATGCGTTAAGTGCGGTTGTGTATACTGTTAACCAGTACCTACATGTCTTGTGTGATACTTGATGTGTTGTGTTAACTGTTAAGTGTGGCTGTGTATCATGTTAACCGGTATACAAAGTATAATGTAATTGGTTATGCGTTAAGTGTGGTTGTGTATACTTGTATCCAGTACCTACATCTCTTGTGTGATACTTGATGTGTTAACTGTTAAGTGTGGTAACCAAATCGTGTTTCCATTCCATTATTGTCTTATTTATTGTCTTATATTTTGTCTTTCAATCAAAACTAATATCAGTTACCATCATTGAACGCTTTTGTGCTCAATACATGTATCTCTGTAAATAGGTGAAATATGCATATCAGGAATTGCCACATTCAGAAAACAACAGCCTCCCCACACAGTCAAGAAGAAGAGAGGGGGAGAGAGCATGGTTAATAAAAAGTTTCAAAAAGGACGCCACTAACAAAAAACAAAAATGAGAACCCGAGGGGTTACCGCCTTGGAACGGTCAGTGGCAAATCATATTGCCACTGGGGGTTTAAACCAGGTTCTAGGGTGCACCAACCTCACACTTGCCCCAACAGGTTCTCGTATCACAAGACAAGTACAAATTGTCTTGGTGAAATAACTCCAACCCACCCATCAGCTCAACAATGTTGTATGCAAAAGCATACAAACATAAAAACATAAGAAGCTAATAGCATTGCAAAGCCAAAGGGCGGGTACTCAATGATCTTTCCGAGACCAGAGCATCTGGAGTAAAATCAGCAAGAACACGATGACAGGGATAAAAGAAACAAGAACTGTGTATCGCTCAAACCAGGGAAAAGTCTCTCTCGCTCTCTCTCTCTCGCTCTCTCTCTCTCTCTCTCTCTCTCTCTCTCTCTCTCTCTCTCTCTCTCTCTCTCTCTCTCTTTCTTATGATTTGTATCTTTAGTATTTATAGTAAACATTTCATCAATTAGTAATAATCATTTAAGATGTAAGTAGCCTGTAAAATGCATCGATTTCTATGTCAATAAGAAAAACAAACATTACTATTAATATGAGTGCTTTCTCTCGTTCGATAAAGCCATATGCAGAAAGTACTTAGTTATTCGCAATTGCTGCGTCATTCAGAAACCTAGCAAGTTTATATTTCTATTTATACATTTTACTTGACCCACAATATCACATTCTACTGGTAATGTATTCGGTAAGTTGGTGCGCATGTATTGTAGTTAGCGTAAATAAAACTAACTGAACAGTAAAAGTCAGTATATTAGATCCCATCCCATTGTGTTTGATCTATTCAGAGTTTATTATAAACGCCAACCTTGCATTTTGCTGCAATAGAACAATAAAGGTCTTTAGTTGGACTATTTTAATTTATCATTGAAAAACATTTGGTCCCGAGCACGTTTACACTAAAGCCCACTTTGTGGACTGTGCACAAGGATTGATCATGTGACGTTGATGAGCACGTTTGCTACGAGCTGTTGTTAAAATTCCTGCCGCCATTCGGTTTTTTTTGGTACATGCTGAAGTTCAAAAAGCTTTTCAAACAATATTTTATATAACAAAGTTTTCTGTTACGCGAAACCTACTTTAAACAATTAACATGATTTTCATACCCTAATATCCGCAAAAATTGTCGATTCAATACGAGAAAAACTGTCAATATATAAATATAAAATGACATACATCTAACTATGATTCGGACGAACCAAACAGCTCCTTTATGTCGGCTAAAAACAAGAGAGAGAGAGGTGGGAAGGAGCTGAGAGGTCCGCAAAACTGAGGACAGAACTGTACTAATTTCGAATACTGACAAGACGGTTAGCACCTAAGTTCAGATACAAAGAGGATTACACGATGGTATTTCCTTTTGGATTGGAAGTGTGGATCAGTGTGAATAGAATGTGACATGCCATACTAAGAGTTGGGAAAAGTGTGTTGCTTTTATTTCGAAAAAGAATTACCAATTTTTATTGTAATGACCACTTTCAGATTACATTTTAGTTAAATCCCATATTAAATTTTAAACTCTGGACGTATTTTGCAGTTAAATTTCAATTTCCTGTAAACAATTGACTGTTCAGACATGGAGTATTAATTCTTCATTTGTGCAAAGAGAATACTATAGTTAAATGGTCAATGTTTGATAAAATCCTGTTCACAAGCTGCTTTTAATAGGCTGTGCAACTTTCGTGTTTTATGTAAACGTGACATGTTTTGTTATATAAGCTAATTTGTTAAAATGATATGTAATTTTAAACTTAGGTGATGTCAATGCAAACGATTTTATAATGTTCCCAAGCTGGTGACAAGGTCGTTTGGTGAATGGTTTCAATGATGTTATGCGTGATCAAGTTAAAATTTAAGATACATTAAGAAACACAATAACATCCGTTTTGTATTTTAGCCATTTCTTTACTTTCATTGTAAATTTCTCTTTAATTTACTAAAACTGTTAAGCTTAAACTACAAAATATTAATCATGAGTTTTAGAATTGCTGTGATTGGTGTACAAGTGTTAGATAGAATATAGCATTTTGCATCAAATATATATCAAGAAAGACCACATATAAAACCTATAGCCGGCATTTGTCACTGGTAAAAATCCTGTGTCACTAAGTTCAATACAAAGAGGACTACACGATGGTTTTTCCTTTTTCCATTGTTGGATTGGAAGTG